>LBNU01017656.1:131819-147532 GCA_014162995.1 Artemisia annua
TCCATATTTTGACTCTAGTTCTCCACATAGATTAATGAATACGGTTGGATGCATTCTAAATGCATTAACACATCGAATAGGATTACCAGTCAAAACCTCATTCATCCAAACTTCACCTGTTTGTGGCGATGTCATACATGGTTGCTTGTACATATATTTATAATAGTATGCGGCAGCTAGAGAACTTGTAGAATACGAAGAAAATAGCAACTGTACAAGATGTATTTTCTTTCTTCTCTTTCTTCTTTCAATATCCATAGTAAACCTATCCAAATTAGAAAGCATATATAAATATATAGGTAACATATGAATGCATTGAAGAGACTCTAAGAAAACAATAAAATAGAAAAGCTTCAACTAACATTCAATTATTCAAATTATAAAAATGTCAAACATAAAATGCAATAAATATCCAAATAACAAACGCGAAAATTTATTTTCCTAATTTTTGTTGGTATTGTAGCCAAGCTACCCTACCAGCATCAGCTGGAAAATTCAGAAAAAACTCTCTCTTCACAGGATCCTCAAGCACAGTCATTCCAAAGCACCACAAGTCACCATATTCTGGTAGTAGTTTTTGCTCGACCATGCGGTTCATCACAGTTATTACTGAATCAACATTCGTTTTACTCACTTCATTAGTAGTATCTAATTCTAACAACTGTAGAGCACGCTGTTGGGTAGCATTTTGTTCAGTCATTATTTTTTTGAACATTGCAGTACCAGCTGACTCTCTCCCACTACGCTTCATTTGAGCAGGTTTGGTGCTAGTTTTAGCACTCTTTTTAGCTAGTTTAGAGCCCCCAATTTGGTTCGAAGTCGATACATTTTCACTTGCAACCTCGTCTATGAAACTAGAAAAAAAGGTTTCATTCTCCGCATCTAGATCCTCTAAGCCATTCTCCGCCTCTAAATCCTCATCCTCAGCATCAAGATTGACATGATGCGAGTCATTAGAAGTACTTGGGTTAACTGGCGGTGCAACAAAAGTTCTTCGAGTAATTGAGGGTGCCACAACTTCTACCCCTGTAGCAACCTTATCCCCGAATAATTGGTACCAGCACTCTTGTAGTTCTAAAGAAGGTTGTTTCTTTCGGAGTCTTTTAAATTTGTCATTTTCCTACAAAATAGATAGTTAACTAATTAGATTTCTTAATAATACAATATTTTTAAAAAAAAGGTAAGAATAATATAGCGTGTTAAACAAATTTACCGTCTGTTTTATCTCCCACCATTCATCCGAACAATTCAAGGTCCCCGTACTTGCATCCCAGCCTAAACCAGTTGCCCCATTTTTCAATGAAGTCCAAAGGTTGTAGTCTTTCCGTTGATCATCGTACTTATTCTTAAGAACCCTAAAGCTATATACCTTTGTGTTCGAAATTTTCTCGAACTCGGCTTGAATTTCATTCCAGTTGAATTGAGAGGTTCGCCCATGATTCATGAGATACTTGTTTAGTATCCTACACAAGATTAGAATTGTTTGATCCGTCCACTTATATATTTCCTTTTTCTTCGGATCATCATTTTTTTGTGCACTAACATTTTCTTTCGTAACGTCATTACTAGAGGCCATCTAACACCATGAGAGATATGAAATTGTTATTAAGCTTAGCAATGAGAATAATATTGCTTTCAAAATTGTACATGATGTCTATTTGACCAAATTTTCATAACAGTTAACAAACCAATATGCCATATGTATATATACATTTTGCATCTGTACCATGTACATAATGATAGTATGATATGTTTGACCAGGTTTTACCTCTTCGACCACTATACCATGATACTAGTGTGTGTGCGTATAATGTGTAGTTCCTGATCTAGGAAACAAATGAAATATCAAAAGACAAAGAACAAAACTTGCAGAGCGATAGACTCTTTAAATGAACAACTCATGTGGGCAGATTCGTTACATGTATCCTACAGGTCATAGAAGACCAAACAAATGAGAAAATAAACTAATGTTCAAGTGCTCATTCACGTACATGTTCAACAATCAGTGAGTGTTCATTGTTTAACGATCAATAACAAGGGAAGGCTAATACTTTTGGGTTAAAGTTTTTATTTTTGATGAATTTAGGAGCAGAGTGTTTATCTATTAGCTAATTTGACTACACGTTTTACTGATAGATTGATAATCTATTTTTGATATAAACTGTCTTTTCGAGTTATGAGTTATGACTGAGATATATATAGGTGTGTCACGTGACCCAATGAAATTTTGCTTTGTAGTGTTAATTTTGGCGAATTTTCTTAGTTGTATCAGGATAAAAAATTCTGTGTACTCCGTAATCTGTTTTGAATCAATTATCAAGTGGTGTATATGATTGACAAAATAAGATGATTTTATATGTGCAAGCTAATCGCAGTATTGTGCCTTTCAACAATAAGAACCTGATGTAAAGGATATAGCGATTAAAACCATAGCCAATCATAACTCTTAAATGCTATAAGTAAATATTAAATCCTAACCATGCTATCTTTAACTTACTGGACACATGCAAAAAGGTCATCAACACATAAAATCAAAACAAGTGGTTTTACTATTAACCACATCCAATAAGTCATATTATCATTACATTACGTATATATATTGGTGACACATAAAATCAAAATAACAAGTTATTAAATACAAGAAGTCATAACAGATGATCATAACCAGTCCCAAAAAACTATCTACAATCAAAACACAATTCTAATAATATAAATCATCGAACTTGCCTGAAGCGAGAGGTTAAAGAAAATATGGAATTCCGAGACTAGTTATCGAGCACCACCCAATTGCCTCCAACAACTTGATTGATTGCCGTAAATGTGTTATGTAGCAGTGAAAGATGAAACGTTAGGGTTTTATTATGGATTTATAATGATCGTGGGTTTTTTGAAGGGCATAATTGTAATCTTGCAAAAACTAATCTCCACAATCTTTTCAAAACGTTGGTTAGGATAGCTTTTAATTTTGGAGATTATTTTTACTATAATCTTTCATAAGTTGTTCAGCCAAACGATACTACTTTTTAGACAAAAGATTATTTTCTGAAAAAAAAAGCTGTAGCCCCCATAATCTCCCATAATCTGGGGGTACCAAACACACCCTAGGTAAATTGGTCTTAAGAAACATGCAAGTTTCATTATGTATATTGGTGTACAAGAATAACATGACCCACTTTGACCAATTCTAGCAGATTTAGAGTTTAGAATTTAGACCCTATATTTTTTGTTCGTTTACTTTTGTAGTTGAAGCTTGCATTTGAGTCTCAAATTCTATTTATGTATGTTCATTGATTATTAACCACAAGGTAACATCAAGATAACGATATTCAAACTAACATTTTTTTTCTTCTTCTTTTTTACCATGGATGTCACAGGACTTATGATGCATACCAAAATTGTGGTCTAAAGAATATTAAGAAAGTGACTTCAATGCTCAGTCTTCTACTTATGTTTTTACCTTCCTTTTTTCGTTGTGCTTAAGACCTTATTAAATTGGCTTAACTTTGGTATCTAAGTTAGACCTTATTAAATTGGCTTAAATTTTAAAATTGCTATATATTGTTTTTGTAATAATTTTTCTAAAAAGTAATATACAATATGTTAATTATTTTAAAAAAAATGCTCATAAAAGTGTTGACGGGTTAACAAGACCTGTCGAGTCATGCTAACAATTTATCCATTTTGCTCGGTGTGTAGTCCCCCGTGTTTCCCATACTACCAACACGTTTTTTCCGACATCTAGACATGAATACATGATATATAAAAGTGTTGAGTGTGAAAAAATTATGTGTGTCATGCATCTATGTATAATCTAACCAAATAACATCTAGGCAATGAATACATGATTTATATTTTAACTTATTATTTTTATGTCTTAACCCCGTGGACTGCAAGTTATAAAGTACAGTTGTCTCAGTTGTTGTTTTTATCCACATCACATGCAACTAGCAGGTTTAATTAAGGAATAGTCAACAAGTTGACTTCAAATCCATTCTAGCTAGAAATCTAGGGGTAATACCAAAAAAAACGCACTATACTTGTCAAAAATAGTACTTTTATGCATCGAACTTTTTTTTTTCCTCATTGGTGTACTAAACTTGCATTTTTTTGCCTCTTTTACGCATTTTCGTACAATTTTATGACATTTTTGCCCCTGAATTTTCAAAGATTTGAGAGGCAAAAATCGTCACAAGATGCGTAAAAGAGGCAAAAAATTTGAAGTTTAGTACACCAATGAGGAAAAAAAAAAGTTCGATACACAAAAGTACTATTTTTGACAAGTATAGTGCGTTTTTTTTGGTATTAGCTCAGAAATCTACTGTGGAGTATGTTATAACATGCGAAAACTGATTCCAAATAATTAAGTAACAAGAAAAAATTGATAGGCATGTATGACTTACCAAAGATGTTATGTGGCGCACTAGTCGATTCCTGAAGGTTGGCTTGAGTGGACTGGAGGCGGTATGGGTAGGAATGTAGTTGAAGGTCAGGGAGATCCGCAGCAAGTTGTAGAACATTATTTGGCTGTTCAGATCCATAAAACGGAAATTGTTCGAATAGTTGATGTTCTTGTCCTACTAGCTTCAGCTCAGTCATTGCCATAGCTTGTTGCTGGTTTATCTCCTCTTGTTGCTTACCCATCAACTGTTTAAAAAAAAAAAAAAAAAGGTTCTAATGCCATAAAAAATGAAAATCGCTAAACCTTGAAAATTTTAAGTAACACTTACCCAATGATACATCTCTTCGTTTTCTTTCTCCAACACCTTTTCCTGCATAATTTTAATATTTTACGAAATGGTCACACAAATCGGATCAAGTGTGGCTGTTTATTTAACGCTGGTACATTTAGTCACGCAAAAATATCACAGTGTGACCGTTCAAAAACGACCATGTGTGACGAAAGGTCATTTTTGGCCTAGTGGCTCATAACACATAATAGATTAACATAAACATAATTGAAAACGTACCGTATGCAAAACTTGAATGTTCTTGAACAAGTGATGAACCCTAATTAGGGTTTATGTAGATCTATGTATAACCCCTTACCGTTTTGTTATTTGATCTCTTGATAATTACTATAGTGAGTAATTATCTCATTCTTGTGCATGCAAACTACTAAAGAATTAAAGAGATTGCAAGATCTATGAAAACACTTTGTTTTGGAAAACCAAAATCGAAACCCTAAGGATATAGGGGTGTTCGATCGGCCACAAGGAAAAGAAAGAAAAAGAAAAAGAAAAGCTTTAGGTTTGTATGTGTGCACAAAAGGCGTGAATGAATGAACCTAAGTCTTGTATATATACTAGATGAAGCTTGGAGGACAAGTTGGAGTGGGTTTGGGTTCCCCTCCCTTTGTTCGACCGGCCTAAGGAGTCTAAGAGGGATTCCGGATCCTTCTTGGATCCTATTTTCATTCTAGTCCTTTTCTTTTTCCTTTTAACGATAGTTAGTACTTACGGTTAATAACTAACGACCGTTAAGTCCTTTTAGTGTTTAAATAATTATATATACATAACATCTAATATATATAACTATTATACTTTATTCGTTTGTAATTTGTGCAATCTCGAGGTCTCGGGTTCGATACTAGACATGAACGTATTAATATTTATCCACAAACCTTATAGAAGAGACATTAACACCACGAGACAAGAGATTGGAGCGGGTAGCCGAAGTTTTTGTTTTTTTTTTTGTTTTTTTTTTTTTTTTTTTTTTTTTTTTTTTTTTTTTTTTTTTTTTTTTTTTTAATAAATTTAGCATAGATTTTATGCATCCAAGGCAAAAGGGAGCATGAATTGAAGGAGCTAGGACCCGATCGAAAAAGGATCTTGAGGGATATGATAAAAACATGTCACTATAGGTTTGATCTATTAACCAGGTGGTTTCAACTCATTACGAAAACTTTTCGGTCATTCCTTTCTTGTTCTTACCTCTCCACTTCTTCGGTTCTCCCAGAATACCCATCTCAGTTATCACTACGGCAAAAAAATTGATGGCGTTGCCAGTATTCTGATTAAAACTTAGACGATAATATTTTTCAGATTATACGTTTGCCCACTCCTTTGAAACCTAAACCTTAAACTAATTATGATAGCCTACTAACAAGTTGGGTGGCGAATGAACTAAGGTCTAAGGGATATCAATATTAATGTGCCCAATCAACCACGACATATATGATTCACGGTAACAAAATCCGTATTAAAAGGTGTGTATGTGTGCATTTTTGTCGTTGAGAATAAACCAACCTTCATGTATTGCAAGTCCATCGAATTATAGACTCTAAAATTTCTAACACACAAGAAATTAGATCCAATCTTATTTAGCATCATATCCATGTGAGATTTTAAGCTAATCAAATGTCTTCACACTTATAATCGTTATGCCTACACACATATATATTAGGTTCTTCTTCTGTAGAGCTATCAGTCTGCAAAAAAAGGAGACAAATAAAGTGTTATGAGTTCCAAATACTTGATATTAAAATTTAAAAAAGTTCAAAACAACAAACTATTTCTTATTTCAAGGTGTTATAAGCTCAAAAATACAAAAGTTCCAAAACAACAAACTATTTGCGAAAAGCATCTACAAGCAATGTACTTTGGATAGGTACATTAGGGAGAGCAATTTCAAACATATTCACATGAAAACGAGTAGAATAGAGTTATGTTATATGGTAACGAGTTTGACACATATGATAGAAAAAGTTCGTTAAATGAAAAATGGGTGACACACTTTAAAGGTTTTCTTAGATGTAATGAAATCTCTTTATTGAAGAAACGGCATTTTAATATGGCTAAAACATTGTTTTTACCCTTTTTATGGGCTTGATAAAAGAAACAGTCTAAGTAAATTGGTCTTAAGAAACATGCAAGTTTCATTATGTATATTGGTGTACAAGAATAACATGACCCACTTTGACTAGAATTTAGACCTTATATTTTTTGTTCGTTTACTTTTGTAGTTGAAGCTTGCATTTGAGTCTCAAATTCTATTTATGTATGTTCATTGATTATTAACCACAAGGTAACATCAAGATAACGATATTCAAACTAACATTTTTTTCTTCTTCTTTTTTACCATGGATGTCACAGGACTTATGATGTATACCAAAATTATGGTCTAAAGAATATTAAGAAAGTGACTTCAATGCTCAGTCTTCTACTTATGTTTTTACCTTCCTTTTTTCGTTGTGCTTAAGACCTTATTAAATTGGCTTAACTTTGGTATCTAAGTTAGACCTTATTAAATTGGCTTAAATTTTAAAATTGCTATATATTGTTTTTGTAATAATTTTTCTAAAAAGTAATATACAATATGTTAATTATTTAAAAAAAAATGCTCATAAAAGTGTTGACGGGTTAACAAGACCTGTCGAGTCATGCTAACAATTTATCCATTTTGCTCGGTGTGTAGTCCCCCGTGTTTCCCATACTACCAACACGTTTTTTCCGACATCTAGACATGAATACATGATATATAAAAGAATGTTGAGTGTGAAAAAATTATGTGTGTCATGCATCTATGTATAATCTAACCAAATAACATCTAGATAATGAATACATGATTTATATTTTAACTTATTATTTTTATGTCTTAACCCCGTGGACTGCAAGTTATAAAGTACAGTTGTCTCAGTTGTTGTTTTTATCCACATCACATGCAACTAGCAGGTTTAATTAAGGAATAGTCAACAAGTTGACTTCAAATCCATTCTAGCTAGAAATCTACTGTGGAGTATGTTATAACATGCGAAAACTGATTCCAAATAATTAAGTAACAAGAAAAAATTGATAGGCATGTATGACTTACCAAAGATGTTATGTGGCGCACTAGTTGATTCCTGAAGGTTGGCTTGAGTGGACTGGAGGCGGTATGGGTAGGAATGTAGTTGAAGGTCAGGGAGATCCGCAGCAAGTTGTAGAACATTATTTGGCTGTTCAGATCCATAAAACGGAAATTGTTCGAATAGTTGATGTTCTTGTCCTACTAGCTTCAGCTCAGTCATTGCCATAGCTTGTTGCTGGTTTATCTCCTCTTGTTGCTTACCCATCAACTGTTTAAAAAAAAAAAAAAAGGTTCTAATGCCATAAAAAATGAAAATCGCTAAACCTTGAAAATTTTAATTAACACTTACCCAATGATACATCTCTTCATTTTCTTTCTCCAACACCTTTTCCTGCATAAATTTTTCAAAAGTTATCGAAAGTTGTTGCTTAATATATGTACATTGTTTATACAGTCCTAAGGTGATGCGTAGCATTAAAGTAATGAAATTATACCGTCCGCTGAAGATTGTCCACTTGCTGCTGCAAGAGTTGGAACTGCAAAAATTCAAGTTTGTATGTTTAAGAACAAAACTATATTTGAGGCTTTGGATAACCAAATTAACTTACTAGTAATTTTTTATACATAATTAAAGTCATGGCTTTGACTGTGTTACCTTTCTTGCTCGGACCTTCTGGACGGAGAATTCCAACTGTTGCTCGAGTTGATTCAGCTCCTCAAGTTGTGCTGAGCTAAGGTCGTCGCCTTTGTACCGTTGGAGACTTAGTTGAAGATTCAAGGTCTCCTTTTTCATCCTTGATAACTCGCTATGCATTTGTTCCTTAATTTCACATTACAAGAGTATTCAATTAAAGTCAACATCTGTATTTATCATTTTCGGCTTACTAAAGATAAAATCTAATACTAGATCTTACCCGGTTAGTGTTTTCAGGGATGCGCGAACCAGTTGCTTTCAGATATCTGTCAATGATTTGAGGCATGCTGTAAAATTTTCACAAGTTAAAATAATATATTGTGTGACATTTATGCATTATTTGCAATATATAAATTTGGGACCAATCTAGTAGATATTTAGGAAACCCTAGAATGCATATATATACCAAAGTTTTAGTTTATCCGTGGATCTTTAATACCTTATGATGTAATTAATTCATTTTCTATAGGAAGTGACTAGCTAATTATTGTAAACACACAAATAAGATCTAGGAAGCAAAGAAAAAAAGAAAACCCTAATGATATTGAACATTCAACAAAATTTAAGTTATTTAAGATCATCAAGACTTCAAGTTAAAGTGCTTAAAAAGAAATCGTAGAACAAGTAGAAAACGTTATCGACCTGAGAGGGTGAGTAGTGTACTCAAAGAGTTTCCCTTTGCTAGAGAAGACGATGAGACCAATTTGGGCGTCACATAACACCGATAGCTCATGGGTCTTCTTTAGAAGCCCCGTTCTCCTCTTGGAAAACGTCACTTGCCTACTTGTATTGTTCTCAATTCTCTTCACTTCAATCTTCCCTCGTCCCATTTCGATCTGTAGTTTGTAAACAGAAATCTATAAACTAAATTCTAGCTAGACATACAAAGTTTTGAGCCGAAAAACACTTAGAAAACTATTAAAAGTAACATAAGTACATAACCATTGAGTAATTTCTTGAAGAGAAGAAGATTGACTATAAAAGTTTAAGAGACTATGATCTTATACGGTATCCTAATAATTGGAAAGTTTTTTACTTACCGAATAGGATGAATCTTGCGTGTTGAGTGTTGAATGTTGTAGGAGGATGAAAGTGGAAAAGGAGCTAGGAAGTTATATTTTCCTATTACTTATTTCTATTGTGTTCTTTTCTTACTATTTGTTCTTTAGGGTTTGAAAAATGAAGAATGTTTTGTGTACAAATTTTAAAAAGACATATATTAAATGCTACTTTAGTTATAAGATTTCTTTTTTGTCTTATTTGAAAAAAAATAAAAATAAAAAAATAAAAAAATGACTCTTTACGTTATAACAATATGAAGTTTGAAAACGTTATATAACACAATGGTTTCGTTTACTGGCTTTCACAATATAATGCAACATGGTCTCTTTTGTTTAATTGTTTTCTTAGAGCATCAGGTGTGGTCAACGAGTTTTGGCTCTTCATTCGGGCCTCACGGGGTGCCACATCACCCAACGCCGCTTCACAACTAACCCCCCTCCCTCAACAACTAACCTCAACCTTTTCATTCGGGCCCCACCACTTACACATTTATTTTTTTATTCGTTTCATTAAATAAAATAAATTCATTTCACTAATTACCAAATAACAAAAAATTCATTCATTACATAATACAAATAACATTTTTATTTTAAAAAAAAAAAAAATCTAAAAATCTAACTGGAAGTAGCCCAAATTTATATGTCCTACCACTTACACACACACATAGCCCAAATTTAATAACTAGCCCACTTCAACCNCTGATGCTCTTACAAGCAACCGTAAATAATAGATGCTACTGATCACAAGTTGCAAGTTAAACTGTACAACTCACAGTCTCAAATGCTAAATTGAATTATTTAAAATGATTTACTTTTTTTTGGAATAAGATAATTCGATACTCCACAGTTTATCATACGAGTATATTTATGACTTTATATAACTTTTATGAGTCTAAAAAGAAAGCCACACACAGTACCATGCTTTTATTTTATTTTTTATTTTTTTTATTTTTTTTTTTTGCAATAGGTAAATTTATATTAATATTTCACTACCATGCCATTTTAAAAGAATAGATTACAGAAAAATATATTTATTTGGTGACAACCAAATATAATTATATATAAATAATAACTATATTAGCAGAATATAATTATTTTGACTGTCAAAGTAAATTAAAGATGGTTAGGGCAGTCTGCAGAGATTTGGCTTTGATATACATTTTTGGTATGTCAATTAATGCCACTGCTATTCATTCCTACCAGTCGCGAAGACTTTTTTTTCCCTGTAATTGCAATAAATTTTCATAAACAAATTAAGAGTTTAAGAAATGATAATTCTAGTAACAATCATAGATTTTGCGGTGTAACAAACTAAGAAATGTGTCGATTACTAATATAGAACATTCGATCAATTCCAACAAAATGATTATTTTTTTTCCTTATTCGCTTAAACGTAGCAGTGAAAATATATTTGACATAAATTAGGATTAAATATTATGAATTATCTATTTGTTTGAGTTCAAGAAATTTCATGTCGTTGAATTATGAGAGCATGCATATATAGTAGATTTTCGATAGGGTGGAAAATGGAACTACAAGTGACTAGATATTATTTAATGGAGTACATTAGGCTATTAGAGAGTATCAGTAAGAATTACTATTAATGACTAAATTCCTAAATTTTCAAAGAGTGGTCGGTTGGCAACACTGATTATGTAGACAAACGATCTTTGATTATTCAATATTAGTTCGCTTGTGAAGAGTTCCATCAAAGGAAAAAGAAAACCCTGTATGAGTAATCAAACAAAATAAGATGAAAAGCACACTTTGGATTCGAGATCTACTCAAACAAAATAAGATGAAAAGAAAAACCTCTATGAGTAATCCAAGTAAATGAAAGCGTTTTAACCTCTTCGAGTAAGGTATCTATCCTCGGTTGTTTAACATAATAACATATTTTGTTTCTAAATCCCCAAAGACCGAACATGAAGTTTGAACAACCGAATCAAAGTAAATCTTTTGAGTGTTTGAGAAAGACATGTTTGTCAGCCTAAGAAACCAAATGATCTTTCACAGTTAAATTAACTTCAACATTCACAAATACGACAAATGGAACAATACAAGTTAATCATGTTGATTATACTTGTTTAAAAAGACTCCAATTCGACCAGGGTGCATCAGAATTAGCTCATTGACTTAAACCATTTTGTCTCGTTGTCAACTCTTTTACTTGACCAACTCTATTTGTTTGAATAGTCCAAAGATAATGAATGAGGATTGAGGAGTAACATGGTGGCATATAAGAAAATGACAACTTTTGAAATGATTGCATTGTGCTAAGAGATTAAATAAAAATACAAAAATGAAAAGTATTGGTGTTGACGTATAACAGCCAGTTATTTAATGCCATAAATTTTAAGGTTACCTTTTATAGAAAGAGTAAAGTGGCCAAAACACTACTCTTAAATATCAGCGACAATATGTAATCATCCCCCTGCCACCCTCACCATAAGTCTTCAATTCACAGGTTAGGCTGGATACCATACAAATTCTAACTTACAAAATTATTAATAAATGTTCTGAGAAATAACTTAACTCCTATGAATTTCTACCAATACAAGTATCTTTTCAAGGGTCAACTTTCTTACGCATAGAAATTAGAATTTAGACAAGTTTGAAACAAGTTTGTCACGTATATATGATTGACTATTTATGACTTAATATTATACATTAACCCATAAACTGTAAGTTACGTTGTTAATCACTAAGAGAACTATTGAATGTTAGGATGGATGATCCTCACCCCCTCTCTAACGATCTACAATTATGTCAGACGATAGTTAAATGCTCTTGATCATATCGATGCTAAATTTTCTGTATGAATATTGCACAAAACTATATGGCAGACTAAAGTGCACATAACTTGTTGTCTATCATTGTCGTGGTGCATCAAAGAGATTTTCTAAGTATTTTGTTTAATCAATTGCATCTACAAAAGGTACTACTTTTATACATTAATGAATAAGTTTGTTTTTAGTCCATGTTAGTGGTGAACACTTTGACATGAACACATTATGAACACGAGGTCTTTTATAATACATGGAACTATATATGGAAGACAGATAACTTATTTGCAATAGTCATGACCTAAAAAAAAACAAGTTTGGGTAGTTTCTAAACGTTTTATGGTTTATTTTGGTGACTACTTTCATAATATTAATATATGTATACTGAAAGTCCAAAATTTATGACGTGTTGCTAGGACACATAGTTAGGAACCAGGGTATCTCCTATCAAAGATAAGATTTAGTAACATTCTAACCCTGCTCTTAGGTTTTTCTTTGGTCATACTTGAAGTAAGAAAACATCCAAAATCCAATGGGCTATAATAAAAGTTGATGTTAAAAGGAATATAGGCCCAAGGTGTTTAAGAGCATGTCAATGAGTTGTATAGAGCATCTTACAAAAATTCTGTACTCAAATATTACAAATAAAGTAATATTTAGGATGCATTGGACCAGGGTGATCTCACCGATCTTCATTAGTTAGGGCAGTCTGCAGAGATTTGGCTTTGATATACATTTTTGGTATGTCAATTAATGCCACTGCTATTCATTCCTACCAGTCGCGAAGACTTTTTTTGCCCTGTAATTGCAATAAATTTTCATAAACAAATTAAGAGTTTAAGAAATGATAATTCTAGTAACAATCATAGATTTTGCGGTGTAACAAACTAAGAAATGTGTCGATTACTAATATAGAACATTCGATCAATTCCAACAAAATGATTATTTTTTTTCCTTATTCGCTTAAATGTAACAGTGAAAATATATTTGACATAACTTAGGATTAAATATTATGAATTATCTATTTGTTTGAGTTCAAGAAATTTCATGTCGTTGAATTATGAGAGCATGCATATATAGTAGATTTTCGATAGGGTGGAAAATGGAACTACAAGTGACTAGATATTATTTAATGGAGTACATTAGACTATTAGAGAGTGTCAGTAAGAATTACTATTAATGACTAGATTCCTAAATTTTCAAAGAGTGGTCGGTTGGCAACACTGATTATGTAGACAAACGATCTTTGATTATTCAATATTAGTTCGCTTGTGAAGAGTTCCATCAAAGGAAAAAGAAAACCCTGTATGAGTAATCAAACAAAATAAGATGAAAAGCACACTTTGGATTCGAGATCTACTCAAACAAAATAAGATGAAAAGAAAAACCACTATGAGTAATCCAAGTAAATGAAAGCGTTTTAACCTCTTCGAGTAAGGTATATCTATCCTCGGTTGTTTAACATAATAACATATTTTGTTTCTAAATCCCCAAAGACCGAACATGAAGTTTGAACAACCGAATCAAAGTAAATCTTTTGAGTGTTTGAGAAAGACATGTTTGTCAGCCTAAGAAACCAAATGATCTTTCACAGTTAAATTAACTTCAACATTCACAAATACGACAAATGGAACAATACAAGTTATCATGTTGATTATACTTGTTTAAAAAGACTCCAATTCGACCAGGGTGCATCAGAATTAGCTCATTGACTTAAACCATTTTGTCTCGTTGTCAACTCTTTTACTTGACCACCTCTATTTGTTTGAATAGTCCAAAGATAATGAATGAGGATTGAGGAGTAACATGGTGGCATATAAGAAAATGACAACTTTTGAAATGATTGCATTGTGCTAAGAGATTAAATAAAAATACAAAAATGAAAAGTATTGGTGTTGACGTATAACAGCCAGTTATTTAATGCCATAAATTTTAAGGTTACCTTTTATAGAAAGAGTAAAGTGGCCAAAACACTACTCTTAAATATCAGCGACAATTATGTAATCATCCCCCTGCCACCCTCACCATAAGTCTTCAATTCACAGGTCAGGCTGGATACCATACAAATTCTAACTTACAAAATTATTAATAAATGTTCTGAGAAATAACTTAACTCCTATGAATTTCTACCAATACAAGTATCTTTTCAAGGGTCAACTTTCTTACGCATAGAAATTAGAATTTAGACAAGTTCGAAACAAGTTTGTCACGTATATATGATTGACTATTTATGACTTAATATTATACATTAACCCATAAACTGTAAGTTACGTTGTTAATCACTAAGAGAACTATTGAATGTTAGGATGCAGGGACGGAGCCAGGCGGGGTCCCGTGGGTGTCCGGGACACCTATGAATTTTTCCGACGTAGTGTTAATTTTAAGAAAAAACATCGATTTTTCCCAAATGTACCTTAAATGACCCCGGTCCATCGAAATGTATTTTTAGTCTTATTTAAACTCTATTATACTACTGTTAAAAAAAAATTGTGCACCCGGTAATATTTGTTCCTGGCTCCGTCCCTGTTAGGATGGATGATCCTCACCCCCTCTCTAACGATCTACAATTATGTCAGGCGATAGTTAAATGCTCTAGATCGATGCTAAATTTTCTGTATGAATATTGCACAAAACTATATGGCAGACTAAAGTGCACATAACTTGTTGTCTATCATTGTCGTGGTGCATCAAAGAGATTTTCTAAGTATTTTGTTTAATCAATTGCATCTACAAAAGGTACTACTTTTATACATTAATGAATAAGTTTGTTTTTAGTCCATGTTAGTGATGAACACTTTGACATGAACACATTATGAACACGAGGTCTTTTATAATACATGGAACTATGGAAGACAGATCGATAACTTATTTGCAATAGTCATGACCTAAAAAAAAAACAAGTTTGGGTAGTTTCTAAACGTTTTATGGTTTATTTTGGTGACTACTTTCATAATATTAATATATGTATACTGAAAGTCCAAAATTTATGACGTGTTGCTAGGACACATTAGGAACCAGGGTATCTCCTATCAAAGATAAGATTTAGTAACATTCTAACCCTGCTCTTAGGTTTTTCTTTGGTCATACTTGAAGTAAGAAAACATCCAAAATCCAATGGGCTATAATAAAAGTTGATGTTAAAAGGAATATAGGCCCAAGGTGTTTAAGAGCATGTCAATGAGTTGTATAGAGCATCTTACAAAAATTCTGTACTCAAATATTACAAATACAGTAATATTTAGGATGCATGGGACCAGGGTGATCCCACCGATCTTCACCTTTTTGTAGAAATATTAAAAGTAAAGTATCTTTTTTATAAAATGTTCACACTAATAATATATATATATATATATATATATATATATATATATATATATATATATATAT
>LBNU01017656.1:147688-177322 GCA_014162995.1 Artemisia annua
TACGCTGCCCAGGTTCTTGATTTACCTGGGCAATTGGAGGAATTTAACAAGATGTTTGATTTTAAAGTCCAAGGCAAGTCGAGGAAGTAATCTGCGATGTTGATTCGTGCATGTTTTTTCTTTCACGGTTGTTCTAGTTTTTCGTAGCTAGTTGTTCATTTATGGCTTGTCATAAATGTTCTAGTGGTTGTTCAAGCGTTTGCTTGAGGTTAATGTGGTACTTCAGCCACATTCCATTGTACTTTAAAAGTTTATTTGGTTAATATATTTTACCAGGGTGGAGATCCCTTTACCCAAAAAAAAAATGATTAAAGCATAATATGGTATATATATGAGTATATTGTTATATGGAATATTGTCAATTTGTGAAAGTACAGTGAGTCGTGAAGAAGTAGTACGATAGTTTGATACGAAGGTTACATACTCATGTACTTACAATCTTTATAACAAGTGTGAAATATTAATATAGGTTATCAGTTCATGAGGATTAATTATACTAGTAGTATATAGTATTATTGCATGTATTGATTCGGTAGGTAAATCACAACACAATCAAATAAGATAAACAGGTTCATGCATATGATAACATTACACCTAGCTAATGTATATATATATATATATGAGGACATTATCTAGCTGTCCATGTTATTCACAGCTCTATTGGTTCCAAAATCTGTCAATGCATCGCTAGACAGTTACTAACAAAATAAGAATAATATAGTCAGCCCTCGCAAATATAATTAATCACAAAGTACGCTTAAGAAACAATTGATATTTAGATTCGAACGGTGAATGAAAAATACAAACAAATAGAGTTTCAGAAGTACAGAGTACATTGGAAAAAAACGGGAAAAAGTTTTACTTATGCCTAACCTTTCATGACCATATTCCGAAAAAGATAGAATATATGTGATCAACTTTGGAAATACTTCGAAGATAATTATATAGTAGTTCAATATACAGTTCTCACAGCTTGAAACCTTGGTTCTTTTGGGAGAAACTTCTGTTCGGTGTATATGGACATGTAGTCACTAAACACGAACTTGGGGTAGCCCGATTGGTTAACATCACTGTTTTCTTTTTCAACTAGTTGAGCTGCAGGTTCTATAGTGGCATTGTACGACGGATTATAGAAGGAGGCTATTGATCTCCTAGTCCTGTCAGGCATAGCTTGAACACGGTGCCAAACACTCTTGTATTTCCCATTGCTCAAGACTTCTATTTGATCACCGGTATTAATGACAATTGAATTAGGAATTGGTTGCACATCTATCCATTTACCATCTTTGAGAATCTCAAGACCTTCAACCTCGTCATCCTGGAATAGAAGGATGATGCCTCCAGCATCAGTGTGAGCCCGCAGACCATTCACCATCTCAGGATGAGGACAAGGTGGATAATGGCTGACTTTTGTTCCAAAAAAGGCCTTGTCTCCTTCTCCGCCTTTGAAAGCCTTCTTAATGTACCCCTTTGGTATCCCCAAGTTTTCATCCATCACTTCCATCAACTTCTCAGCCAGTTTCTTCAGTTCTTCTCTATATGCCATCATGGTTTCCCTAATAATTCATATTATTCAAGTTAGATGTGACATCTAAGTTTTATTTTAAATAGTGACTAGTTGTACTTTAATTTGACAGTAATATAACTGCTTACTTGAAACCTGGGGTCTTGGTAGGCCATTCGTTATCGTCTGAAAGAAGGATAACATCTTCCCAGTCATTATTTTCGAGTTTGTCTTCATTTTTCTTGTCCACCAACTCCTTCAACTGTTTTACGGAGGGTGAGTTCTTGATAAAGTTTTCTTCCCTCTCTAACTTGTAGAAATCGGAGCTTACTCTTTTAACTCTTGCAAGAAGCTCCAGCGGGATCCCATGATTCACCAACTGTAAAAAAATTAGCACAATGCAACAATCATTACAGAAAACTTACAAAGCAATAGTATATTTGACCAAATGTACACATACATACTTTTTTATATTTGATCCTATTAAAGATAATATTGTGTTTGATGGGTAGATACCTGAAAGAATCCCCATTCTTCACATCCATTTGCTATCTGAGCCATTGTCTTAGCTCTTCCTTCACCATCGAGTTTTGAGAAGTCAATAACAGGGATCGGCATGCTTTTTATGGAAACTAAAGAAGCTTAGCTAGTATTGTATTTTGAGTTTATATAGTGATAAAAGGTTGGTTATGTTACGGGGGTATTTATAGCCTTTGTTCCTCCCATAACATTTGAAAAAGTCAATCCTTTGACATATTTTAATAATACTTTGTACCTTAGCAAAAGCTCTAATGTTTATGGAAAGGCTACTTATTGAGTGCAAATCAAGGTTACTTTGTGGAGGTGGTGAGTCATGATAATTTTAAATATGGCTATAATATGATATTTCCACCCTTGGTCAAAGGGTTTTAACACAAGTAATATATACTTACCGACCCTATGAGGTTGAGTATTCCATACATCTTGCAGCCCCTTTGACTTTGTTTTATATGAAAGTTATGAACACATAACATGGTTGTGTGTTGTGGATTTTAAACAGGCACAGCTTGAGGCAAAAGATAATGTTTCTTAATAACTATGATCAATCTGACACTATAATATTTATGTGTATTTATAACATTAATAACAAGACATAAATATGCTAAACAATAAAGCTCATGCACTAAGATAATAAAACATCTATATGAAAAAGTTTAACTTAAAAAATGTCATAGACATACATATACATACTCCATGTGTCTCAAAATGTTCATTCTATTATTTTGGGCTATCTCAAAACAGTGTAGACTTTATATTCAACCACACAAATTATAAAAAACAAGCAAAATATATACAAAAAATCATCTCTGACGGCGTCAAGTTGGAAGTGTGACGCCGTTAGCTCACCGTATTCGATTAGAGCTTTTGTTCACCGACATGTCGTGACGACCTCAGGTTTTAAGGGGTGACAATGTTATGTTGATGTTGTGACGGCGTCAGAATGGCCTTCTCAGCACACTGACCCATTACAAAACACATTAAAACTCCACTTTCTTGGCACTTTTGGTGATGGCTTCACACATGCCGGTTACAAACTTGAAACTTTGTCTTTTCCATTCGTTCTTCAATTCATCTGAATGAGCCCAAATCTTGTACTTTTCCAGCAAATGCATTCCCAAAGACCTAAATGTCAAAAAGAAAGCATTTAAGGCAATATAAGATATAAAGGTATGAAATAAAGGGCTAAATTACCCCTAGAAGCCGAAAAATTTTGCACCTCATTAGTTGTGTCGGATGCATGGTTTGTGAGAAAAACAATTTTGAAGAAAATTACATACTTGTGAATCATAGTCAAGGATTTGAGAAATCTAGTTCTCGTGTTTATAACCAATTTCAGAATTATTGTAATAACCTTACCACTGAATTATTTTGACTAATCCAAGCAAAGATCTCTTGTATTATTGAATTCCCAAAAATACGCATTTTGTACTCGTTAATCTATTTGAACCTTAATGTTTCTGTGATATGAGAACACTACAAGTCCCTGTGGAACGGCCTGATCTTACCAATACTTTACTACACTCGAAAGGGCATACTTTTCCCGTGTGTTTTAGTTTAAAAATCGGAATTACTAGTCTTATAAATTTAAAACTATTGAAACACATTAGGATGTAACAAGTTGTACACATCATTCATAATCAGAAAATCTAGACCCAGATCAAACACACTCTCTCTATTTCTCTAATCTCACACACACTTACACACACCAAACCACCATTGAGAAAATCTTGAATCGTGACATAACAAGTGGTATCAGAGCGAGTAAGAAGAAAATTTGAAGTTTACAAAATGCTTATTGACATATATAACTTCATATTCAGTGCTTATTCACGTCTTATTTCATCATCACTTCACAAAAAATTCATATTCTCATCAATTCATCAAATTAGTTCAAATTAGGTGCTTATATAGTTAGGGAAACATTATAGGATTGATTTAGAGTGCTTAATACGTGATACTACGGCTAAATTTGGGTGAATTTGATTTAAGGAATAGTTGAAGAAATATTGATAAAATTGGGAAAAAGTTAAAGAAAGGTTGAAAGTAAGTGGTTTTGATGATTCATTGAAGATTTGTGGATTAAAAGCTTTTTAGTGTTAAGAATTTCTTATTAATTGAGGTTATTGAGTTTATTCAACAATAACATGATTAAATTTTAGCGATTTGGGATTGTTTTTAGTGATTTGTTGATATTTAGATTGACGAGTTGAAGAAAAGTGCAGTTCAGAGGTTAAAGATGGTCAAAAAGAAGTGTTGGGTCAAAATATGACCAATTGTTTCTAACAAATATTTAAACATAAAATAGTTCATTCACCGAAGATCAGTGAGCATTTTGGTCTCTGATAAGGATAAGAGAGTATGTCACTCCCTGATGGTTATGAGAGGGTGTAACTTATTGACGGTTATCAAAGGGTGTAACTCACTGATAGTTATCAGAGGGTGTAACTCATTGATGAAAGAAATCAGTAAGAGTTGTATAAAGCTCAATCAACAGTCAAGATTCAGGAGGGACGTTGAAGACCAACTGAAGAAGCACTTTATAAACTGATGTGGCGTCAGTGTGTAAAGTACAAAGAGCTACAAACAACACCAGCGCAACTGAGATCTGATAAATGTCTCATTGACTCTGAATACTTATCTTTGAAGAGCAACTTAGTCTCCGAAGAATGGGCGGGAAAGTTCTTGAGAAGATAAGTGCAAAACCACTCATCAAAAGATGAGAAAGTAACATAGTTGGTACAAATAGTTGTCAGCTCTGGTAATCCAGAAGTATGCTTAAGCTATCATACCAGGCACATGCTCTCTATTGCAAGTTGACAAATTACTATGTTACTGTAACACCCCCAAAATCGGGTCCAGCGGAAGCATACATGCATCGGGGTGCTACTATATTGGTATCACAACACAAGGAACAAAGAACGGTTTTAACTCAACCGTTAAGAATAAATTTCATAGTCAAAAGTATTTTGTTTACATCTTTCAAAAATAGTGCGGAAATATAGGCCCATAAGAGGATTTAAGCGGTCCCAAATAATTATCAGAGTCATCTATGACCATGCCATGCCATGCCAAAGCCTTCAACCGTTAGCTATCACATTAAACCTGAAAATACATGCTAAAAAGTGTCAACACGAGGTTGATGAGTTCATAGGTTTGTATAAATAGCAATTTAGTATGAAAGAAAATGAGAGTTCGATAAAAGTTTTTGACCATTGTGTCGCTCACAATGTCATGAAAATATAGTTTACTTTCAAGTAAATGTAGTAATGTGGACCACAAGGTTTTCGAGTGTGAATAACCTTTCACATACAAATCAAGTTCAGTTTTAGTGACCACTGCTTTACTCACAGCGTCATGAAAAATATCAGTAAAGTAGACCATAAGTATTAAGCATAAAGTTGGACCATAGGCAAAGTATGTGATCATTACAACGAATATAATGTCACACAAAAGTAAATGTCTATTATGCTAGCACTAAGTTCATGCAACCGAAGCTACGACAGTGTGCATGCTCTAGAAGCATGTTAAATATAAAGGCCCGGCAAGTGTTTATCCCGATACACTTGTAATTCGACATGTTATACGCTCGCGTTTGCCTATCCGGTCAAACTGAACGGGGGAGTCACCACCAATAGATCTATTTATAACATTCGCGCTTCCCAGCAGGAATTGACGGTTCATGAGTTTGGGCATAGTGGGATTCAAGGGCTTAGGCTAATCCGCGTAATAGTTTGAATAAAGCATAAGTTTCAGTGTGGTTCGTAAAAGTGTTTTACATGTTTCTCACCCCAAGTTTTGCAAAGCAATGTAAAGTAAAGAGTGGGGCTTTAAACTCACATATATGATTCAAACACATGTGTCCATGAGAAAATAATCGAGTATGCAACCAATATGCATTTGAATAATCAATCAAGTATTTCAGCAAAACAGTAATGTTTGAGTAAACAATCACGCAATCAGGTAAAATAAGCATTGAGTTTAGTTAGAAACGAGCATGTATTCTCCCCCAAAACAGTTATAAAACAAGTAAAAGTAGGGGGTATGAACTCACCTTAGCAAATAGCAGTATGATAGTAAGAAGTCAAGTAGTGATAGCGTGCGGCACCGACACGCGACCTAGATTAGTATGGCAAGTTTAGTTTGTAGTTTCAAGTTTAAGACTCGATGAAGTTTAAATAATTTTAAAAGTTTTAAAGTGTTTGTGTCATTGTTGCTTGTGTGGCAGTATTTATGTTTAAAACAGTTTTGTAAATGTTCGTAACATTGGCTCTTGGAAGCGTATACAATAATAAAAGTATCAAAGACGAATAAATCTTCGGTTCAATAGTAACCAAAAGATGATGTACAGAAAGTAATCACAGGTAAATGATAGAGGAAGTCGGATTATAATAATACTAAATAAATTTATGATAAGTTAAAAATATGCTATATTAACCTTAGATGGCCAAAAAGATAATATTAGTCAACAAAAATATTAAAAGTTAGAAACTTATATTTTTAATTTAGTCTAGTTTTCATTAAGTGTAAAATATATATAATAGTTTATGGTTTTATGTGTTGAGTATATTTAGTTTTGATTGTAAAAGAAAATATACGTTTTAGAAAATTAGTAGCGTAGTTCGATATCGAATGAATTGCAATAAGCCGGAAATCAAGTTGTGCAAATAACAAGTCGGATGAGCCGGGAGTAGGTCGTGAGATAAGCCGAGAAAGTAAGCAATATGACTAGACTCGTATAAACAATTACAAATCCGAGTTTACATTCCACTTTACCATTTTGTTATTGCTGCATATAATAACACTAAGTTTTGACCTGTGACATTCAGGTACGAATTCATCATTTTATTCTCTTTGTTCGAAAAATACCAGCATATGTGTAGAAATAATGTGATTAGCTCCAATGGCTAGATTCGAGTATATATACTAACTAATGGTTCAGATTTCGAATTCTAATTTTATAATATGTGTTTATGTTTGAAACTTGAAAATAAAAACTGGAGCAACTAGACAAGCAAGTAAGGGCAGCGGAGGAGCAGGAACAAGCTGCCAAGGAGCAACACAAGCTGCAAAGGAGCGAAGGGCAGCTGAGGAGCGGGAAAGTACAACGGAGGAACGGGTCAAAGACATTCACACATTGTTATATTAAGTTAATAAGTGTAACTGAACTCAAATGCACCCTTAAGTTAAGTAGGCGCTGCCCTGTTTATAAAACAAACAAACGCACCCTTGATTGCCTGTTTAGGCTTCGACCCAACAGCCTTTCGGCTCACACGACACAACCAAACTCAAGTCCAAAACAAGATTAACCTGAAGCCATTTAAAGAAAATGAGAGTCAAAGTTACCCATTGTCGGTTTCGAACAGTGGTCTCGACACTTCAACTGAACGCAACACAAACCAAACGTAATCCTGACGTGGGGTTGTTTGGACTCGCGGAGTGGCTGCGATCCAGCAGCCTTCAACCCAGATTCAATAAGTTCAAAAGTTAACCCATTTTGACCCATAGTGAGCAAACTCCAAACACCTCACAAGTAACCCGAATAAGCAAAATAGAATAAAAATCAACATAAGCAAATTCCAATTTCATGAGCCAATCCAGTTTTATTTAAAATTATTTGCCACACAATAACAACAACAACAAAAGTGTACTTTCATTAACAGATTATGGATTGCAAACATCAGATTCAAGGAACATATGCAATTTTGAATGAGCATATCAAAACAAGGGTTTAGAACCTTACAACACGAGATTGATTTGACTAAAGAAAACAATGGAAGGATCGACTCTGATTTCCCAGCAAACCCACACACCAATCGACTCGATCTCGAGAGCTCCAATATTTGTGAAAACTGTGAGAGTGTGTGGATCATACTGGGCATCGAGTATCAATAAAAGGAAAAGATAAGGAAAGCCTTTGACATGCTTTTGGTACTAGAAATCGAGTACGACTTGTTTTGAGCAAAACTCTATCTTGATCCTCGTCATACGTGACTCATCACTGCGTTGATCTTGAGAGAAAGACAAGAGGATCAGACTGTAGTTGCTAGGACCGATTTGTTTGTTGTGTTGGTGTCATCGTTTGGATCAGCTCTGGTTTAGCCGATGGTGGGGATGAAGATGGCAGAAGGGAGAGAGGAGCGTGGGTGAGAGAAGACAAAGAGATTGCATTTTTATATATATATAATTCCTAATTTGTTTATTATAAGTGTATATAAAAGAAAGTGAGTGTTTAAATAAAAGTGAGTGAAATAAAAAGGTGAGTATTTGCTAAATAAAATAGGTATGCGTGAAAAGCTCTCGGTTTTTGTAATACTCGCGGGGATTTAAGTGAGCCCCGTGTTTTTATTGGATTCCGGTTTGTTTTCAATGCGCTTCTGGATCGTTGAGAACGCGTTCGTTATTGATTTTGAGTGTATTCTATAATAGTACTATAAAATCTTTGTTTTCCGGTTTCTGTCACGTATTTATGCCATTACTAGGTATGTGTCGGTACACGTGTGGTGTTGTGTGCGAGATATTTCTCGTTGTATAAATACTCAGTGATAGTTAGAAAATGAAGTATTCACATTTTCTGATAAAGTAATCAATGTAGTGAGTTACTGTAAGCTACAGTGTGCGGGTTTGCTTTCCGAAATAATTTTGTAAGCTCATGTATGATTAGATAAATAGTTAGGTAATAATAAATTGACATTTATTATTTAAATGGGAAAATTTCCGGTTTGTTACAGTTACCCATGTGCATCAACAGTATTCCCCCTCTATATAAACGAATTGTTGTAAAAGAAAAGATTTGTTGAGTTTAAATTGGACCTTATCATCCCTCACAGGTATTTGAAGCATAAAAACGACCTATGTCACTAGCTGATAAAATCAGAGAGCTAGTACATTATCTGATAAAGTCAAAATGTAAACTATGAGCAAGTTTACTTCCAGACAAGGATCAGCACAACTGATCTCAATCAGCTACCAGAACACTCATAAAGGTACTAACCTCTGTGAGGGATCTCAGAAGAGTTAAAGTCAGACATTTGATATAGTCAACCACTGATAGAAAGAACAACGGTTCAAACCAAAAGGAACTCACTTAGTGTCTTCACATATTAAAGCATAACAACTCAGATATGTTTTATACTTCTTGGTGAAAACAATCAAGCTTTAAAGAAATCAAAGACCAAACTGAACGAACACTTTATAAACTGATGCGGAGTCAACTATCAAAGTACAAGAAGTAACAAACAACCAGAGTCTTGGAGGACTGACAAATGTCTCTAGGACTTTGAAAGATTTATCAACTTAAACCATCTTGAAGAAATTATGCAGCCTGACTAGTTAAACACTGATTAGATATAACTAGCTTATACTTAAGACATTCGCTAAATATAACTAAGGATCAGTCTGAAGTTTTCAGACACACTTAGGCGAGATTAATTCAAGATAAGCAAAGTGGGTAAACCTTTGGGAATATAAGAACTCATCGATGGAAGGGAAAAAACTTGCATGTACTGCATGAACAAAGGTGTCAGCACAGTAATGCACCCTAGCCACAAAAAAGCACGTGCAGCTTACTTCCAGTTTGCTTCTAGTTTGAAAAGTTACTAATATCCCGTAACTAGTAACAATGTATCTCCTTAGTATATAAAGGGAGGATGTTAGAAGGGATAAGCAATTGATTCTATAACATCCCGTAAATTTTCCCTCCTAATGTTAAATGATTAACGAGAGTAATCTATCGTCACGATTTAATTAACCATTTTTACGGGCAAATTTTTTTTTGTGCAATGCAATTAAAAACTATATCTATGTGACGCAGTTCACATTTCAATTGGAACGAGCTCATACGCGTGCCACAATAATTTAGCAACCAAAATAATTAAATTGTATATATATATATATATATATATATATATATATATATATATATATATATATATATATATATATATATATATATATATATATATATATACGGGTCTCGTTACTTAACCCGACACACACCCTAATTAATTTGACCCTTTACCGCTCATTGACAAACCAAACGGACACTTTATTAATTTAGGCTTGGCCACCCAATAAGCCCATCAAACAAGACCATTATAGTGATAAAAGGTTGGTTATGTTACGGGGGTATTTATAGCCTATGTTCCTCCCATAACATTTGAAAAAGTCAATCCTTTGACATATTTTAATAATACTTTGTACGTTAGCAAAAGCTCTAATGTTTATGGAAAGGCTACTTATTGAGTGCAAATCAAGGTTACTTTGTGGAGGTGGTGAGTCATGATAATTTTAAATATGGCTATAATATGACATTTCCACCCTTAGTCAAAGGGTTTTAACACAAGTAATATATACTTACCGACCCTATGAGGTTGAGTATTCCATACACCTTGCAGCCCCTTTGACTTTGTTTTATATGAAAGTTATGAACACATAACATGGTTGTGTGTTGTGGATTTTAAACAGGCACAGCTTGAGGCAAAAGATAATGTTTCTTAATAACTATGATCAATCTGACACTATAATATTTATAACATTAATAACAAGACATAAATATGCTAAACAATAAAGCTCATGCACTAAGATAATAAAACATCTATATGAAAAAGTTTAACTTAAAAAATGTCATAGACATACATATATATACTCCATGTGTCTCAAAATGTTCATTCTATTATTTTGGGCTATCTCAAAACAGTGTAGACTTTATATTCAACCACACAAATTATGAAAAACAAGCAAAATATATACAAAAAATCATCTCTAACGGCGTCAAGTTGGAAGTGTGACGCCGTTAGCTCACCGTATTCGATTAGAGCTTTTGTTCACCGACATGTCGTGACGACCTCATGTTTTAAGGGGTGACAATGTTATGTTGATGTTGTGACGGCGTCAGAATGGCCTTCTCAGCACACTGACCCATTACAAAACACATTAAAACTCCACTTTCTTGGCACTTTTTGTGATGGCTTCACACATGCCGGTTACAAATTTGAAACTTTGTCTTTTCCATTCATTCTTCAATTCGTCTGAATGAGCCCAAATCTTGTACTTTTCCAGCAAATGCATTCCCAAAGACCTAAATGTCAAAAAGAAAGCATTTAAGGCAATATAAGATATAAAGGTATGAAATAAAGGGCTAAATTACCCCTGGAAGCCGAAAAATTTTGCACCTCATTAGTTGTGTCGGATGCATGGTTTGTGAGAAAAACAATTTTGAAGAAAATTACATACTTGTGAATCATAGTCAAGGATGTGAGAAATCTAGTTCTCGTGTTTATAACCAATTTCAGAATTATTGTAATAACCTTACCACTTAATTATTTTGACTAATCCAAGCAAAGATCTCTTGTATTATTGAATTCCCAAAAATACGCATTTTGCCCTTGCTTGCTAATTTGCTTGAAATTACTCGTTAATCTATTTGAACCTTAATGTTTCTGTGATATGAGAACACTACAAGTCCCTATGGAACGGCCTGGTCTTACCAATACTTTACTACACTCGAAAGGGCATACTTTTCCCGTGTGTTTTAGTTTAAAAATCGGAATTACTAGTCTTATAAATTTAAAACTTTTGAAACACATTAGGATGTAACAAGTTGTACACATCATTCATAATCAGAAAATCTAGACCCAGATCAAACACACTCTCTCTATTTCTCTAATCTCACACACACTTACACACACAAAACCACCATTGAGAAAATCTTGAATCGTGACATAACAAGTGGTATCAGAGCGACTAAGAAGAAAATTTGAAGTTTACAAAATGCTTATTGACATATATAACTTCATATTGAGTGCTTATTCACGTCGTATTTCATCATCACTTCACAAAAAATTCATATTCTCATCAATTCATCAAATTAGTTCAAATTAGGTGCTTATATAGTTAGGGAAACATTATAGGATTGATTTAGAGTGCTTAATACGTGATACTACGGCTAAATTTGGGTGAATTTGATTTAATTGGGGAATAGTTGAAGAAATATTGATAAAATTGGGAAAAAGTTAAAGAAAGGTTGAAAGTAAGTGGTTTTGATGATTCATTGAAGATTTGTGGATTAAAAACTTTTTAGTGTTAAGAATTTCTTATTAATTGAGGTTATTGAGTTTATTCAACAATAACATGATTAAATTTTAGCGATTTGGGATTGTTTTTAGTGATTTGTTGATATTTAGATTGACGAGTTGAAGAAAAGTGCAGTTCAGAGGTTAAAGATGGTCAAAAAGAAGTGTTGGGTCAAAATATGACCAATTGTTTCTAACAAATATTTAAACATAAAATAGTTCATTTACCGAAGATCAGTGAGCATTTTGGTCTCTGATAAGGATAAGAGAGTATGTCACTCTCTGATGGTTATGAGAGGGTGTAACTTATTGACGGTTATCAAAGGGTGTAACTCACTGATAGTTATCAGAGGGTGTAACTCATTGATGAAAGAAATCAGTAAGAGTTGTATAAAGCTCAATCAACAGTCAAGATTCATGAGGGACGTTGAAGACCAACTGAAGAAGCACTTTATAAACTGATGTGGCGTCAGTGTGTAAAGTACAAAGAGCTACAAACAACACCAGCGCAACTGAGATCTGATAAATGTCTCATTAACTCTGAATACTTATCTTTGAAGAGCAACTTAGTCTCCGAAGAATGGGCGGGAAAGTTCTTGAGAAGATAAGTGCAAAACCACTCATCAAAAGATGAGAAAGTAACATAGTTGGTACAAATAGTTGTCAGCTCTGGTAATCCAGAAGTATGCTTAAGCTATCATACCAGGCACATGCTCTCTATTGCAAGTTGACAAATTACTATGTTACCCATGTGCATCAACAGTATTCCCCCTCTATATAAACGAATTGTTGTAAAAGAAAAGATTTGTTGAGTTTAAATTGGACCTTATCATCCCTCACAGGTATTTGAAGCATAAAAACGACCTATGTCACTAGCTGATAAAATCAGAGAGCTAGTACATTATCTGATAAAGTCAAAATGTAAACTATGAGCAAGTTTACTTCCAGACAAGGATCAGCACAACTGATCTCAATCAGCTACCAGAACACTCATAAAGGTACTAACCTCTGCGAGGGATCTCAGAAGAGTTAAAGTCAGACCATTTGATATAGTCAACCACTGATAGAAAGAACAACGGTTCTAACCAAAAGGAACTCACTTAGTGTCTTCACATATTATTAAAGCATAACAACTCAGATATATTTTATACTTCTTGGTGAAAACAATCAAGCTTTAAAGAAATCAAAGACCAAACTGAACGAACACTTTGTAAACTGATGCGGAGTCAACTATCAAAGTACAAGAAGTAACAAACAACCAGAGTCTTGGAGGACTGACAAATGTCTCTAGGACTTTGAAAGACTTATCAACTTAAACCATCTTGAAGAAATTATGCAGCCTGACTAGTTAAACACTGATTAGATATATCTAGNAAATAGCCCGGCAACACAATATACACGATCGAACCATGGTGACAATGTGCGGCACTTAAATAGGAATTGATTGGAGAGAAAATGTAGTTGAAAGTTAGTTTTGAACATAAAGTGAGAATAAAATGGGGTAATTAAAAAGGAAAGTAGCCGTCCTTGGGCGTACTGTTCAAAATCACTGTCACGTTTAAAAAAAAAAAAGCTAAGAAAAAGTGTGTACTTTTCTTAATCACTCGGGAAATAAACTAACTGGGACTAATCCCTGTTGTCACTTAAACTTTACTTAACACGAGTTTTCTTTACAAAAATGCTAAAGTTAAATAATTTTTCTCTTGACTTCATGAATCTCATTCAAAAAATCTCGTTTATTAAAGAAAGATCCATTGATAAAACACCTTAATTAGGAAATCCCCGGGACGAGATTTCAGTTTAACGGGTAGGTACCTATAAACATCCGAAATTTTCCCTCCTAATGTTAAACGGATAACGGAGGGAGTGAATCTATCGTCACGATGTTAATTAACCATTCTTTACGGGGCAATTTTTTTGTGGCAATTTGCACATTAAACTCATATCTATGTGACGCCCAGTTTCACATTCAATTGGAACGAGCTCAGTCGCGTGCCGAGCAATAATTTTAGCAACCCAATAATTAAATTGTATATAAGTATTTATATATTATTATATTATATTTATATATATAGTATATATAATATTTCATGTATATATATATAGAGTATATATCAATGTTGCAAAAAATCGTGAATCGGTTACTTAGGCAGTCGGCGGCTGAGTAAGCGTTTTTTTACAATTTAATCGGGCGATTACCTTGTAATCGCCGATTAATCGGCGATTCCTTGTAAATCTCTCCAAGTTCCAGGGCTTGTTAGCTGTAATCACCCGACTAATCGGCCGAGTTGGGCATTTTTGCAAAACACCTATACACACACACACACACCAACACACCACACACACACACATACACACACACAGCACACTATATATATATATATATATATATATATATATATATATATATATATATATATATATATATATATATATATATATATATATATATATATATATATATTTGGGTCTCGTTACTTAACCCGACACACACCCTAATTAATTTGACCCTTTACCGCTCATTGACAAACCAAACGGACACTTTATTAATTTAGGCTTGGCCACCCAATAAGCCCATCAAACAAGACCATTATATTTATTCTTGTAATATAACCGAGTCACAAATATTATTGGTACATATAAATATATATATAAATATTAAATTTTCTTTCATTATCTTTCGTGCCACACAAAGACATAAACGCAGAAATTTCTCATCCTATCACATGGCACATTCAATTAAATGACATGACCTCTCTTCATGCTCCCCAAAAATCAGCCGAATTTGTAACATGTGATGACAACAACACCATTTAACTTACTCTGTTGCATATATCACATTCAATATAATAGTAGAAGATTGTGTATAGTCATGTCACTTTTAAATATTCACTTCAATACTCACTTGTCCTTTTCTCATTCTTTCATCCGAAACTTTTGTTGCAAATTTACCAACCCAAGTAGGTTATCATTACTTCCTACATATCATGATCACTCTGTACCAAGGACTATTATTACTATTTTATAGCTATAAATACAATACAAGTCTCAACTATTTTTGTCATGAACTAAAAGCAACATCAAATTACCATTTCTGTACTGCTACATATCGAAAAGAAACCAAGAGACTAGATCGAGTTCTAAAGCCTTTCGTTCCAGTACGTTACGGAGTTCAAAGACCTCAAAAGCTTGGGAGCTGTTTGATTTCATCCCTCGTTCCACCAACACTCGCACCCTACCATCCGTTCCTCACCACCAAGTCTTGGTGTGGTAAGTCTCTTCCCTCAAGTTTCATAGTACGATGGCATATCTTGACAACTTCGTTTATTTCCATTACAACTTCGTAACTAAGTAACGTATGCTACTGTTACTATACGTATCATAGAGCTCACTTGAAACAGTCTTAACGTATCGCGATCTGGTGTGGCTACTTTAATGAACTAACAAATGACCAAGTAACGAAGGAGACTAAACAAATAAACTACATGGAAACGTAAAAATAAACTCTTAAACGTAGAAATCTAAGTATTGACTCCCGCGACATGTGTTTACTCGACTATTACTACTCATTTGTAACTCACTCTAAAAGTTATATAACTAGCTTATTCTTCAACGCTTATGACTTACTATCTCATCGGGCTCTAGACCGAACCCAACTCAAGACCTTTTAACTTATGAATAAGCTAGCATGTGTGAAGTGATTATTTGAAACGTAAGTGACCCCTTTAATCGTACACACAAAAATCGGTTTACATTTTTGGTCACGTTTGAAAGTTTGAGTCGAATAAACTCAAATGAGTCGAGACTCATTTGAGCTTATTTGAACTCCCCTTGTAAACTTGAATTCATTTTATAAGTGAAATCCTTATTGTCATGAAGATGAAAAACCAGGTCCGAAGAAGAAACACAAACTATAAACGCAACTCACATACTTACGATATTATACATGCAAAATATAAAACAGACTCGTAAGACTATATAACCAAATCGTCTTGTAGTATAACACAAAAGAAGGACTAGTCCAAGTGGTTTGGGAGGCTTGCCTTTGAGCGAGAGGTCCTTGGTTCGAATCCTTCCTAGGACAGTTTTACTATTTTGGTTATTTTTGAAACTTTAGCCTTTTGACAGTTTTAGTCCCTCTACTTTGCATCACCTATTGATTTTCTTAAAAACTTTTACTANACACAAAAACGCGAATAATTATATAACTTTATATTTGAACTTAAAGCATTCTGCCACACAAGTAGCGATGCTACAAACACTTTTCGAACATTGCCTTCTAAACAATTAAGCCATAAACATAAAACCTTCGAGATCTAAGGTTTTACACATATTCAGGACGTCAATTGGAGCCATTCTCATTCTGCGTTTGACATTACTCTGCTCTGTCTCCCCTTCCACTAAGGTGAGTTTCATAGCCCCACTTTTACTCGTTTTAACTGCTTTATAAACTCTTTGGGGGAAAGACATGCTCAACTACTTGCTTTTACTTTCACAAGTACTCTAAACTTTTACATATTACCGTGATTTCTTAGACCCACTTTTCTCGTTTTAACTGTTTAAATAAGCTCTTTGGTGAAGATGCATGCTCAACTACATGCTTTTACTTTTCATAAGTATTCTTAACTATTTACATATTAATGTGTGTCCATTTTTCTATCTCGTGAAGAGATACATACTACAACCATGAACACAAGTATCAACTATCACTGGTTATGTTGTGGGTGCTAACAACTGGCCTACTGGTTATGATATGGGTGCTAACAACTGGCCCACTGGTTATGTTATGGGTGCTAACAACTGGCCCACTGGTTATGTTATGGGTGCTAACAACTGGCCCACTGTTTCTGTTATGGGTGCAACANTAAATAAGCTCTTTGGGGGAGATGCATGCTCAACTACATGCTTTTACTTTTCATAAGTATTCTTAACTATTTACATATTAATGTGTGTCCATTTTTCTATCTCGTGAAGAGATACATACTACAACCATGAACACAAGTATCAACTATCACTGGTTATGTTGTGGGTGCTAACAACTGACCCACTGGTTATGTTATGGGTGCTAACAACTGGCCCACTGGTTATGTTATGGGTGCTAACAACTGGCCCATTGTTTCTGTTATGGGTGCAACAACGTGGCCCACTGTTTCTGTTATAGGTGCAACAACGTGGCCCACTGTTTCTGTTATGGGTGCAACAACGTGGCCCAAATCTTGAGACTTGTGTTCAACTGATTTCTAAACAAACCATGGGCGTATAACAACGTAGCCTACTGTTGTCAACCTTGAAACTTGTGTCCACTTGCTTACAAGCACTTTGATTTTGGATAATCAACTGTTTATTTATAACTATTATGAACTCACAAACTCTTTGATTTTGGAAATCAACTATTTTACTTATAAACTCTATGAACCAACCTTTGTGTTGACGCTTTTAGCATGTGTTTATCTCAGGTCCATAATGAGCAAGGATGGCACGGAGGAGCACGGACATACAAAAAGGGCTATAAATTTTACTATCATTCGAAAACTTATTTATTTAACTTTGAAAGGACATGGGACCTCACTTTGTAAACTCTGATGTTTATAATAAAAATTCGAATGATAAACCTTTTAAAACAACTAAAATAATGATCATTTTCTATTATTAAACGGTTGTGCCATGAAGTAACACCCAATCTAAATTCCGCTGCGCATCACGAAATTGAGGGTGTTACAGATTGGTATTAGAGCTTCGGTTATAGTGAAATGGGTCTAAATTAGATCTGAACTATAACTACTTTTACAAACAAAACATTTTATAGCCTTTCGCTCTCCGTGCTTTCCATCTACCAGACGATTATGTGACTGCTAGATAGGTTATGCTACACCAACACTCTAGTATATTGACATATATACTCACCCACTATCTTGAGTATTATATCAATCATCCCTAATTATCTTGCTCCCATCCTCATAAATACATATGACATACTCTTTCCATATTCCCGGAAAATGCGTGCATGAATTACTTTGTCGATTAGTATGAGTGTTAAATCAGAATCTTAAGATGCCTTACAATGTCTTTATTTGAATGGATTGGGACGCCTTTTTATTCAAATCAAGAAATTGTAAATCACCAAACCGTAACGTTTATATTTCCTTAGTTACATGGTTTGGGACGCCTCTCTATGTAATTAACGAAATATAGATGAATAGGTTTATTTATATCTGAAATAACATGCGTATGAAATCGAGAACCACTAAAACACATAACTTTTATTTCAGTAGAAATCCCGAATATTTATACACAATGATATGATTAGCATTGGTAATGCAAACGTTACAAAAACTACTAAGTAAAGCATAACAACACCGATCGGTTGATCTGCTAAACTGATAAAAAACGCCACCACTCCTACAAGGGAAAGAACCACGACTGGGTGTAACACATCAAATACCTGGTACGATAAAATCACCCAATGAAACGTTAGTACATGATGCCATTATACGGTTTCAAAATAACATTGTAACACTATCTCTTACCCCCACAATTCATCCACGCTAACGGCTAAAACCACGATAGGCATTAGAAGCGTTATGATCCAAGCCAGGGACTCCAATTCTTCTTTTGGGATGTAAGCTAAGAACATAGCTACAGTGGCATACACAATTATGAAAACAGTATAGATGTATGACATTTTAAAAATCTTTGGATGAAAGAAGTGTGAGTGGTGAAGAGAAAAATCAGGATGTATAAGGTGGTAGCTATAGGCTAGCCACTTGAATTACTATTCACCACCAAACTGACTTTCATCATCCACAAAATCAACAATTTTCTTCACATTCTTATCCAAATTCTCTTTGCAAAATCCGTATCAACAAAAAAAACTCTTTTGTTTAACTACATATGTATATCTATAGCGTGACTAATGTTTCGAGCTGATTTGCATCGGTCACGCGTTCCAAATTAAACGTGACTAAATGATGGAAAAATATTTACCAGTTACCCTCTAGTCACATATATACACAAATGCGTGACAAATAGTTTACGAAATGGTCACACAAATCGGATCAAGTGTGGCTGTTTATTTAACGCTGGTACCTTTAGTCACGTAAAAATGTCACAGTGTGACCGTTCAAAAACGACCATGTGTGACGAAAGGTCATTTTTGGCGTAGTGTCTTTTAAAACAACTAAAATAATGATCATTTTCTATTATTAAACGGTTGTGCCATGAAGTGACACCCAATCTAAATTCCGCTGCGCATCACGAAATTGAGGGTGTTACAGATTGGTATTAGAGCTTCGGTTATAGCGAAATGGGTCTAAATTAGATCTGAACTATAACTACTTTTACAAACAAAACATTTTATAGCCTTTCGCTCTCCGTGCTTTCCATCTACCAGACGATTATGTGACTCCTAGATAGGTTATGCTACACCAACACTCTATTATATTGACATATATACTCACCCACTATCTTGAGTACTATATCAATCATCCCTAATTATCTTACTCCCATCCTCATAAATACATATGACATACTCTTTCCATATTCCCGGAAAATGCGTGCATGAATTACTTTGTCGATTAGTATGAGTGTTAAATCAGAATCTTAAGATGGCTTACAATGTCTTTATTTGAATGGATTGGGACGCCTTTTTATTCAAATCAAGAAATTGTAAATCACCAAACCGTAACATTTATATTTCCTTAGTTACATGGTTTGGGACGCCTCTCTATGTAAATAGCGAAATATAGATGAATAGGTTTATTTATATCTGAAATAACATGCGTATGAAATCGAGAACCACTAAAACACATAACTTTTATTTCAGTAGAAATCCCGAATATTTATACACAATGATATGATTAGCATTGGTAATGCTAACGTTACAAAAACTACTAAGTAAAGCATAACAACACCGATCGGTTGATCTGCTAAACTGATAAAAAACGCCACCACTCCTACAAGGGAAAGAACCATGACTGGGTGTAACACATCAAATACCCGGTACGATAAAATCACCCAATGAAACGTTAGTACATGATGCCATTATACGGTTTCAAAATAACATTGTAACACTATCTCTTACCCCTACAATTCATCCACGCTAACGGCTAAAACCACGATAGGCATTAGAAGTGTTATGATCCAAGCCAGGGACTCCAATTCTTCTTTTGGGATGTAAGCTAAGAACATAGCTACAGTGGCATACACAATTATGAAAACAGTATAGATGTATGACATTTTAAAAATCTTTGGATGAAAGAAGTGTGAGTGGTGAAGAGAAAAATCAGGATGTATAAGGTGGTAGCTATAGGCTAGCCACTTGAATTACTATTCACCACCAAACTGACTTTCATCATCCACAAAATCAGCAATTTTCTCCACATTCTTATCCAAATTCTCTTTGCAAAATCCGTATCAACAAAAAAACTCTTTTGTTTAATGGGTAGGTTACCCGCACAGATTCTTGTAATTGGAAATCATGAGAGATAACCAGACAGGACAAAATAATAAGTTCTCTTCCAAGTTGTGTTCACATGTGGTCATAATTTAAACATTCAAACACTTTTATTATTAAAGCATACTTGACAGAAATACTTAAACGTTACAAACGATACTAAATTAAAACATCACGTAAATATAAACCTAAACTTCAGTTGTAGTCCGGGTGATCCCAGGTTTGAGAGTTATTGGAATCATAACCATCGTCATAGGGATCAAAGCTCGCCAACTTTTCTTCTTCATATTGAGCTTCCAACCTGCTCAACTCCCGCTCCATGTCAGAAGTCCAACCACCATCATCAACTGCCACATTTTCCTCAAAGCTTGGCCGGAAGTGATCCAGATGAGGCAACTGTTGTTGTTGCACAACCACTCTTGGTGTAGATGAACTTGATGCACCTTGTTGTTGTTGTTGTTGTTGTTGTTGTTGTTGGTGTTGTTGTTGTTGTTGTTGTTGTTCCTCAACCCTAGCAGCTTCAACATTTTATTCAAAACTCCAACAGATCTTGTTAGAGATTTGGGCCCGTACCTGATTGATACAAGCCCACAGCGATTCAATAACAGCAGCGTCCTTACGATATTCATCATACAAGAATGTGTCGATCATATATTTTCTATCATCTGATATGTCTGTGCACTCTACGTAGCGTTCTCTAAGTCGTTGTTTCAGTTGTTTCGCAACCTCAAACTTCTTGATGACCTCCACAATAGCATTTTGGCGATCCATGTTACTATTCTCGGTTTCTGCCTTGATAAATCGTTGAAATTGTTCAGCGGTATGTGGTAGTTTACAAGCCATTATTTGTTTTGTGTGTGTGAATAACATAAGTATACTGGTGGTATTTATAAGGGATGGAAAATATTTTCTTTTATTTGAAAAATATAACCGTTTGTGTTCAAACGGTAAACTTTCAAAATTTGTTTTTATTGAAACTAACGACTAGTTTTGGGGTGCTTTGTAAAATTTTACTTTGGCCTTCACGTTGCAATGCAAGTTGCTGGGGTAACGCGCGTTAAAAAGCAGCACCAACACAGCTAATTTGGAAATGAACATACACCATAACTCAAATTATAAACATAACACATAAGAATAACACCTATCGTGCGTTATGACTCCTCAGTCTCTAAGACATTGCGAACTATACAATTGTCCTATTTATTCATCTAACATTGTGAACTCCCCAATGATCTCTCCAAACTCCCAGACATTATACGAGATTTCAATGGTCTCAAACTACTTCGTAACCATACGTATCATGGAAAAATAAAACGCGTGTTAATAAATATTTCATACTCACGAAAACCAAACCAAACACACCCTTGTAATATTTGGGCCTCGGCCCCATAGCTGCAACAACCCGATACACCCTTGTTTATCTTTGGGCCTTAATCATAAACATTAAGTCCAACACTACTCAAGCCCAAAACTTAAGTTTTATTTTAATCTAACCGGCTCATACTCGTTTACTTTGAGTCGTTTTTCGTAAAAAAATAAATAAATAAATAAATAAATTCTTAAGAATCTATCAATATTTTTACACGTCTCGATTTAGCACTTACCAAAGAATCATGTGTAACAAGTTTTTATCATTTACTCTATTGTTGGTGGTCAAGTTATCATCAAAGCTCAGCTCGACTGTTATGTTTCCCTAAATTGCTTCAACTAGGCCAAAAATCATATTTTTGCCTAAATACTTTGTTTCATGCAAACTCCAAACAACCTTAGCAAATCCAAGAGAACTCTCATCTAATTAATTGGTCATGACTCGTGTTACTGGAACTCTTTGTGGACTCAACTACAACCAAAACAACCTTTGTGTTTTCTTTTGTCCTCAACAACGACTAACAACCCCAAGGACCACATGAATTTTGAGCTATAACTCACTCCATCATATGCCCTATTGATTTCCCATAACTAATCTAACAATTTGAATACTTTAAACGATAAATACAAACAAATTATGAATGTAAGACACGAATTCATATATAAAGCAAACAAACTTTATTTCACATTCGTTAAAAATTACATGGAAACACAATAGAGAATTATTTCAACATTCCTATCATAATACTACACACTACTTCCAAAACTTATCAATGACAATCGCTAGGACCACAAGTGGTATGAGGAACACTAAAATACCGACCAAAAATGCACGATCTTCTTTCGGAACATATGCCACATAAATAGCGGCAACAACAATATACACGATCGCAACCATGGTGACAATGTGCGGCATCTTAAAGGAATTGATGAGAGAAATGTAGTTGAAAAGTTAAGTTTTGAATCGTAAAGTGAGGAATAAAATGTGGGTAATTAAAAAGGAAAAGTAGCCGTTAGCGGTACTGTTCAAAATCACTGTTCACGTAAAAAAAAAAGAAAAAAAAAGGTGTGTACTTTTTGCTTTATCACTCGGGAATAAACTAACTGGGGACCATTACCGTGTTGTCACTTAAAACTTTACTTAACAAGTTTTTCTTTACAAAAGCTAAAGTTAAATAATTTTCTCTACATTCATGGAATTCTCATTCAAAACTCTCGTTATTTAAAAAAAATCTATTGATAACAACTACCTTAGATTAGAATCCCGGGACGGGATTCAGTTTAACGGGTAGGTACTTTAACGTCCCGTAAATTTTCCCTCCTAATGTTAAATGATTAACGAGAGTAATCTATCGTCATGATTTAATTAACCATTTTTACGGGCTAAATTTTTTTTTGTGCAATGCAATTAAAAACTATATCTATGTGACGCAGTTCACATTTCAATTGGAACGAGCTCATACGCGTGCAACAATAATTTAGCAACCCAAATAATTAAATCCTACACTATATAATAGGCTAACCATGACACGTCATTAACTTCTAACATTTGCCACCTCATTGCCACATATTCAACTCCATGCCATATCATTGCCTACTAGGCTCACACTTTTCATGCATTAAATTATCATTTTTAAAAAAGTAGCAACTAATGGGACTCGAACCCGTGACCTCTTGAACAACAAACAAAGTCTCAACCACTAGAGCACTTGAGTTTTTGTATTGAAAGCTTTCAAAACAAAATAGACATGCTTAAAATAAATGTCCAACAAACACTCACTACTTAGTAGGCATATCAATTATCTATATTCATTTCAAAATTCCAATTAAAATCCGAAATTTCATTTATTTGCACAGGCTACAATCAAGGGATAAGCAAGGTAACTTTGATTTTATGTTACAAACACTTCAATGTCCACCTACAATCAAGGGATTACTATAATAAATGTAGGAATTGATTAAAACTAACTATGGCAAGTTTGACAGAGTTTAAATTTAGCTACAATTTAGGATCCTAGAGTAACTAACAATGACATGTTTAAAGAGATCTTTAATATATTACTCATTCACAGCTAATCCTCCATCAAACACATTAGGTATCATTTTTTCAAAAGGTTCAAATAGCAGCATGAAGAACAAATCTACAGGTATTTTCCAATGTTTTATACTAGTTCAATTTTGTTATGTTGTATATGTATATGTTACAATCTTATTCTGTGTTTTACTTGCATGTTTGTCGATCAAAAGATTCAATTAGCAGCATAAAGAACAAATCTCCAGGTTTGTTGAATCTTTAAACATGTTCAATCTTTCTTATAATTTAAACGTGTATGAATGAAGCTGGTCATGTGTTCTTTTTGCATGTTTGTCAATCAAAAGATTCAAGTAGCAGCATGAAGAACAAATCTCCAGGTTTTTTCAATCCTTAAACATGTTCAATATTTCTTATAATTTAAACGGGATATGAATATATAAAGCTGATAATGTGTTTTTTTTGCATGTTTGTCAGTCAAAAGCTTCAAGTGAGAGCATGAACGACAACTCTCCAGGTATATTTCAATAATCTAAATGGATTGCATTATTTATTTATTTATATGTATATGTTTCAATGCTATTATGTGTTTTGTTTACATGTTTCTATTCCTTCCATCTTTATTATTTGTTATTTATGTTTGTAAGCCGCAATGATTTACAAACCTGACTTGAATCTGCATTATGTATTTGTATGTATTAGGATTACTGAAAACCATACATGTTTGTTATGATCACGGCTTGGAAATTATTCACATCGATCTTTATCATTTATGATTACATAATTTATATCATCACAAGTTGTCTAATGATTCATAATGCCTTCAAATACAAACACTTTTGTTTGGAAGTTGATGGTTAAAATAATTCTGAAAAGGGAAAATTCATATAATCATTTACTACTTTAGCATTTGATGATGCATTTGAGTTATAATGTTAAGCTTATGCTCCAGAATGAATTAGCCCACACTTAGAAACCTAACTATATTTGTGAAATCGTTCACTTAACCTCATATGCGACTGTGACTTTGTTTCAAACTAGATGGGTAGGCCAAACAAAATTAACATCAAATAAGCATCTGTGAATTAGTTACATGTACATGTAACATATGGTTATGTCTCAGCTACCTGGCAAGTTTCTAATGCGTTTTTAAAGCCAACTTTTGTCAAAGTTTATTTTTTGTTGTCCTAACTTCCCCTGAAAAAGTTTAGTCCAAACAGCCCAAAACCAGAATTTTTTTTAACCTTTTTTATGCGGTTACTTGCTGTCCAAACAGCNTTTTTACCAATTAATCGGCCGATTACCTTGTAATCGCCGATTAATCGGCCGATTTCCTTGTAAATCTCTCCAAGTTCCAGGGCCTTGTAGCTTGTAATCACCGATTAATCGGCCGAGTTGGCCGATTTTTGCAACACTGATACACACACACACACACACACACACACACACACACACACATACACACACACACACATATATATATATATATATATATATATATATATATATATATATATATATATATATATATATATATATATATATATATATATATATATATATATATATATATATATATATATATATATATATATATATATATATATATATATATATATATTTGGGTCTCGTTACTTAACCCGACACACAGCCTAATTAATTTGACCCTTTACCGCTCATTGACAAACCAAACGGATACTTTATTAATTTAGGCTTGGCCACCCAATAAGCCCATCAAATAAGACCATTATGTTTATTCTTGTAATATAACCGAGTCACAAATATTATTGGTACATATAAATATAAAATTTTCTTTCATTATCTTTCGTGCCACACAAAGACATAAACGCAGAAATTTCTCATCCTATCATATGGCACATTCAATTAAATGACATGACCTCTCTTCATGCTCCCCAAAAATCAGCCGAATTCGTAACATGTGATGACAACAACACCATTTAACTTACTCTGTTGCATATCACATTTAATATAATAGTAGAAGATTATGTATAGTCATGTCACTTTTAAATATTCACTTCAATACTCACTTGTCCTTTTCTCATTCTTTCATCCGAAACTTTTGCTGCAAATTTACCAACCCAAGTGGGTTATCATTACTTCCTACATATCANTTCATAACACAAAAACGCGAATAAATATATAACTTTATATTTGAACTTAAAGCATTCTGCCACACAAGTAGCGATGCTACAAACACTTTTCGAACATTGCCTTCTAAACAATTAAGCCATAAACATAAACCTTCGAGATCTAAGGTTTTACACATATTCAGGACGTCTATTGGAGCCATTCTCATTCTGCATTTGGCATTACTCTGCTCTGTCTACCCTACCACTAAGGTGAGTTTCATAGCCGCACTTTTACTCGTTTTAACTGCTTTATAAACTCTTTGGGGGAAAGACATGCTCAACTACTTGCTTTTACTTTCACAAGTACTCTAAACTTTTACATATTACCGTGAGTTCTAAGCCACACTTTTCTCGTTTTAACTGTTTAAATAAGCTCTTTGGGGGAGATACATGCTCAACTACATGCTTTTACTTTTCATAAGTATTCTTAACTATTTACATATTAATGTGTGTCCATTTTTCTATCTCGTGAAGAGATACATACTACAACCATGAACACAAGTATCAACTATCACTGGTTATGTTGTGGGTGCTAACAACTGGCCCACTGGTTATGATATGGGTGCTAACAACTGGCCCACTGGTTATGTTATGGGTGCTAACAATTGGCCCACTATTTCTGTTATGGGTGCAACAACATGGCCCACTGTTTCTGTTATGGGTGCAACAACGTGGCCCACTGTTTCTGTTATAGGTGCAACAACGTGGCCTAAATCTTGAGACTTGTGTTCAACTGATTTCTAAACAAACCATGGGCGTATAACAACGTAGCCTACTGTTGTCAACCTTGAAACTTGTGTCAACTTGCTTACAAACACTTTGATTTTGGATAATCAACTGTTTATTTATAACTACTATGAACTCACAAACTCTTTGATTTTGGAAATCAACTATTTTACTTATAAACTCTATGAACTCACCAACCTTTGTGTTGACGCTTTTAGCATGTGTTTATCTCAGGTCCATAATGAGCAAGGATGGCACGGAGGAGCACGAACATACAAAAAGGGCTATAAATTTCACTATCATTCGAAAACTTATTTATTTAACTTTGAAAGGACATGGGACCTCACGTTGTAAACTCTGATGTTTATAAAAAAATCGAATGATAAATCTTTTAAAACAACTAAAATAATGATCATTTTCTATTATTAAACGGTTGTGCCATTAAGTAACACCCAATCTAAATTCCGCTGCACATCACGAAATTGGGGGTGTTACGGATTCCACCTCTAGAATCTTCCTCCTCTTCTAATTGGAATCTTCCTCTTCATCACTTGAAGAGTTTCATTTGTTATTACTAGGGATAGTATTCTGCAACTATCCCTCATAAAGCCTTTACCTTAACTTATAAGTGAGACTAATACAGTCGAAATATAAAATGGGTATTATTAGTAGTAGCAGGTCAAGATTGTGTAAACATGCCTTTATTTCTAATGATCATAAGTTATTTTCATATGCTCAAACTTTTGTTCATACGCCTCATGGTTTTGCTCAAAAATATCGGACCAACAAGATTCTTCATCTAAACCACCGGTAGAGTTGTTGGGATTGATTTGCCGCAAGAGACCGGGGTTCGAGTCTTGCGGTGTTTATTGTTTAGCCTTATTGGGCTGAGTTGTAAGACTCACTCTCAACCGTTGTATTTAACTGTTTTTTTAGAGTAATATATTTTACCGGGGCAACCCATTATGTTGACATAAATAATGAATAAAAACGTTATTTATTGTTTTCGATATCTCTATGTTTTGATGATCACAAAATGTAAAATCATTAAACGTAAGATTACTACGTAAACAAGTATTAAGCTAGTTTATATCATTATATCCAACTTAATCACTTAAGGAACGAATAAACAAGTGCTTAATACATCTCATGATCAAAGGGGTATTTAATTAATTACTACAAAGTTTATTTAATTATATAAACATATTATATATTTTTGAAAAACAATTTTGGTAATAAAGAAAAATGTTTTAATTATACTAAATATATGAATTCAAATTTTTAACCAAAATAAGTTAGTTTTTCACCAAATAAACTTTTCCCACTAAAGACAAAAAAATCTGGCCGTTACAGTAGGCCGGTCCCCTTAATTATAAGGGGCGGTCCCCTTAATTTTAAGGGGACCGGCCATGAATTAAGGGGACCGGCACGCTCCTGTGTCAGATTTTGTCAGAATTTTTCCCCTATAAATACCACCTTAAATCTGGTATTTTTCCTCACCTCTTGCACGAAAATTTTCAGATCTAAATCTCTCTAAACATCTTCCAAAACCCTTTGATCATTAGATTACTAATCCTTGTTTCAAGTGATTCAATCCCTCATCATCCACCATCATCCAAAGTGCAAGAGAAGAATACTCCTTCAACCTCAAGTTTAAGAAGTATTGTATATTGATTGTGTATATTGTGTATAGCTCTTGTGTAGTTGTGTTGTGAACATTATAAGTAGTTCTAGGAGTGTTAGTTGTGAATAGAAGTAGGGTAGTGGTGAAGATTAAGTAGTGAAGTAGTGAAGTAGTGAAGAAGTTGTGTTGTGAAGAAGTAGTGACGAAGTTGTGGTGTGCTCAAGTTGTGAAGAAGTCGTGGTGTGTTGTGAGATTGGTTCTAGCTACTATTAGGACCCGACATTTAGCTTTGTGTCGTTAAGCCGGTGTAAGCAAAAGTTGTGTAAGGTTTTCTCCGCCATAAGGGAGCTTGTTGACATAGTGAAGAAAACTCCCGAGTTAGGTGCTCGGGGAGTGGAGTAGGACGAAGAGGAGATTCGTAGCCGAACCACTATAAATCCTTTGTCTCACGGTGCCATTTTTCCAACTCTATCTCTTTACTTATTTACTTACTTTCATATTTGTCATATCATATACTTGTTGATATTGTATTTTATAATTGTGCAAGTCTCTTGGTGATATATATAAAGTTCGAATTGGTGTTTTCATAAACAAAGTTTTTGTAAATTAAAAGGACGTAAAACTATTCAACCCCCCCTTCTAGTTTTCCACAATTGGTATCAAGAGCCACGTCAAACAAGATTTTTAAAATATATTGTATTTTAAAACTTGAAATCGATCTATGGAAATGGAAAAATATTTAGAAGGGAAAATTGTTTTTAAACCACCATTTCTTGAAAATGAAAATTTTCTTACATGGAAAAATCAATTCGAAAGTTATGTGAAATCAATAGATTATGATCTTTGGCATGTCATTTCAATTGGTGATATTAAATCAATAAATGCTACTTTTGAAAAACTAAATTACTTGGCTAAATTTATCATATACAAAGCTATTTCAAATGTTGAATATGAAAGAGTATTTTTTTGTCAAACGGCAAATGATATGTGGAAATGTCTTTCAAAACATCACCAAGAAGAATGTCAAGCCAAAGAAAAACTTGCAAATGATTTAGTAGCAAAAGAGATTATAGTAGACAAATATTTAGTTGAAGTAAGTACAAGTGCTACGAGTTCAAATGTCTTATATGTAGGTAATGACGCCAAAAACAACATGAGCAAGGATGAA
>LBNU01017656.1:186045-196529 GCA_014162995.1 Artemisia annua
TTTTTTTTTTTTTTTTTTTTTTTTTTTTTTTTTTTTTTTGGAAAGTGCTTTGCACTAATGAAATTAATGGTAATCAGTCCACCATGTATAACTTACATAAGGATTGACTAATCCTGGAGCAAACGGCTCTAGGTAAAGATATCTCAAATCCGTTGAAGGCTTACAATTTACCAAAAATTGTATGATATTTGACTCACCATATCTTCGGTAAAGAGTTGACTAGCCCGCAAGATTATGGCTTGTGGTAAAGGCGTTGGAAAACCATAATTGGTAATCAACTCACCAAGATGTTGACTGTGTCCATCAAGAGTTGGCTAGTCCAAAAGCAAACGGCTTTTGGTAAAGACAAATCAAATCCGTTTAAAGCTTGTGGTTTGCTCAAAATCATATGGTTATCAGTGTACCATAGTTCTTACTTGAACTGAAACATTTGACTACTCCAGAAGTAATGGCTTTTGGTAAAGAGACTTCAAATCCATTAAGTTTTCATAAAAGATTGCTAGGGACTAGCAATAGTTTAGTGTGGGGGATTGATGAGTGTGCAAATACTCATCATTTTTGGACAATATAAACTGCAAAAACATCTGAAAATACTCAAATATACATCAAAATACAGAAAATATCCCAAAGATCGTGTTTTATATGTTTTAGATGCAAAATGATTAAAAAACAGATGAAAACCGAACAAAGTTTGCATAATTGGCAGTTTCAGTCCCCCAACTTTCAAAACTTGACAAAATTAGTCCCTGAGCACTTATTTTGAAAAGTCAAACCAAGTTCTTAAAAGTCAAAAGTTATCAAAAATGATCTTTGGTTGAAAAGCTTTCAAAAATTTACAAGTTTAGTCCCTGAAGTTTCACATTTGGCAAGATTGGTCCCTGAACTTTCAGATAATGCCAGAAATGATCCCTGGAGAGTTTTTATGAAGAAAATTCAACAATCATCCTCCAACAATCATCAAATGACATTTTTAGTCCTTGGATTGCAAGTTTCATGAATTGGCAAGAAAGGTCCCTCAAGTTTGCAAAGTTGTCAATAATGGCCCCCGAGAACTTTAAATTCAAGAAAAGTGACAAAATAAACCTTGGGAATTCACAACTTGACAAAAGTGGCCCTTGAATGAAGTTTTGAATATTGGCAGAATTGGTCCTCGAAAAATCAGATTATTACATCTTTGGTCCTTGGGCTAATTACTACTAATAAGCCTAAACTACACCTAAACTAATAAACCTAAACCCATAAAATAAACCCAAACTGTTTCCAGCCCACAAACAACCCAAATAACTTCCCCCAGCCCAAACCCAACACCAACCCACGTTTATAATCTCCCAAGTCAAACGGTCAAAACAACCTTTCTCCTTTCCCCCCTTTCACGTTTAACCACCAGTCCACCACCACCACACCCCCGACCAACCTCTGCAACACTCCACCCCCAACCCCAAGACCTCAAAAGTATATCCCACTACCTTCCCCCTCCTCTCACAATACCCTACCTAACCCCCCAATTGCCACGCTGGCAATCCAAAACCCATCACAATGTTTTCCCGCCAAAACCAATTCAAGGGTAGTGATCGAGCTCACTTTAATCTGACGAATGGGATTCACTCCAGAAAGCACAAGGATGATATTTACAACGTTTTCTCTCACGGAAGAAGCACAGGAGAGTGAAGGAACCCTAGTTTAGTTTTAGTATAAATAGTTGGTCTTTGTAAGCCTTCAAGGGCATCCCTTTTCTTTGTATCTTTCTTAATTTAAGTTTAGTTTTCAGTTGTAATACTTTTCTTTTAAGTTAATTCAGTGATATTCAGTTTCTAAGTAATTTCAAATTTTACTTAATTTCCTCAATTTTCACTAAGTGGTGTTATTTAACTTTTATTTGTACTATAATTGATCTCAGAAGCTTTTATAAGCTGCTTATAAGCTTTTTAAATCATTGACTTGAGAAAACACAAAAAAAAGATAAAAAAAAAATACAAGAAAACAATCAAAAAAAAAATAAAAAAATAAAAAAATGAAGAAAGAAGGAAGAGAAGCAGAAGCAGATATGATGGTGAACATGGTTTAGAGTCTTATGGGAGACACTTAGGTTGTTCTTTGGTCCTTGGTTCTCAGATTCTTTTATGCTTTGGATGTCAAGTAAGCTCATTTTTGCTATAATCTTTGTCACTTGATAGTTGTTGTTAATTGTTGTTTATTCCTGCTCATTTATGATTAGTATAGCTTCATTAGTAAGGTTTATGTGTTACTTTGGCCTTTTGCTTAAAAACTCTTTGAAAACAGTTAGATAAGGGGTGTTTGGTTCATGCTAATCTGCTGAGTTCTTGTTGTTTATTTTGGTAATAGTTGGTTCAAGCATCTCACCTAGGTCTATATAAGTTCAGATTGGCAATTAGTTTGGACATTTTTAAAGAAAAAATCAAAGAGTGCATTTGATGATCACAACAGCTAAGCTGTTGTGATTGTGGGTGTCAAAATCTTTAATCTTGTTCAAATTTAATTTAGATTGTTAAATTTTATTTCATTTAAGTTAAATTAACTTCACATAATCATTTAAGCTCAGTCTAAATTAACAAAAGTCAAAGTGCATAAAAATTTCAAAAGTCAAAAAGTGCACATTCAGGAAAATGGGACAAAATCTAAATGGTTGCATCAAGTTCATTTCTGGGTGATAACACAAAATTTTTGGTTTTTTGTGAACCTTGCCAGCTTGTTGGTTCAAATCAAAAAGAAAAGCACAATTTGCAAATCATTTGGTCACTTAAATTTGATTGTGAAGTTGACCCCTTGACTGAGAAAATCCCCTGCACCCAGGTTTTTAAGGAATTTCATTTGAGCATAAGTTTTTCATTTCTAGGCCAATTCCTTTGATTTTTGTTGCTTTGTATTCTCCCCTAGGTAGTCTTTAGAATTTAGGTTTTAATTTTCACTCAACTGCTTCTTTAGTGCTTATTCAGAAGCCTACTTTTGGTTTTTTTAGACTGCTGCTGCTGTTTTTTTTGCTGTTCTTGTTTACTGTTCTTGTTGTTATTGTTTAGATTCTTGGTGTTATTCCTGTTGTTGTTATTGATATGTTGTTGTTATTGCTGTTTGTTGTTGCTGTTGTTTGCTTGTATCAGCTTTTATGAGCTTATTGGCTTATTTGAGCGTATTATTGTTCTTGTTGGCTACTGCTTGTGATCTTGTTGTTGTTCTTGTTGATTTTCTCTGTTGTTGTTTATGTCCCTGTTGTTATTGATGTTTGATTATTATTATTGTTCTCAACTGTTGTTTGATTGATAGTGTAAGCTTATTTAAGCTCTTGGGCTTATTTGCTAGCTCTTGGCAGTTTTCAAAAAGAAAGAAAAAGAAACTTTCAAATTTTGATTCATAAAGTTATTTGACTGAGAGTGTTTTGTGTTTGTGTTTTCAAATAAACAAAGTTTGTTAGATAGTTGTGTTTGTGGTTTTGTGCTGAGAAGCAATAAACAAAAGAAAAAAAAATAATAATAATAAACTTTTTTGCAAAAAGTTGGGGTCGAACCTGAGACCTCAAGCACACACACGACACAACAACACACTCCCTTTCCATTAGCTCTGGGGCACCAGTTCCGTTATACTTTGCAAGCTTAATCCTTTTATTATAGTTTTGGCTTATTTGCTTATTTAAACTAAACTGCTTATTCCGGCTTATTTATAAGTCCTTTTTCCAAGTTTTTATTTTTCTTGAGTTTACTTTAGTACAATTAAATTTCCAAAAAAAGTTTTAGATTTATTTGAATAGCTTAAGTATTTAATTTGATTTAATTTTGTTTAATTAGTAATTAATTAATAATAAATAGAATTTTTAGCAAATAATTAATTTTCTTTTTTTCAAAAATTTTCTTTTGTCATTTAGTGCATAAGAAACTTGTTTGCATCCCTGTAGGACCTTCTTAGCTTAAAATTCGTATTTTTACTTGCGCGTTGACGTTAATTTAGAATTAACGTCACGTTTTTGTGTTTAATTGTGTTTTAGGATTTCCCAGTACCTAATTATGTTTCCCGTAGCATATTAGGACTTCCCTAGTTAACCATTTGCTCTTTGTTTCCCCTTAGGTTGTTTATAACTCATTTACGTTAGTTAATTTCAAATTTCGTTAATTAAACGTACCATAACTCCAAATAACCTTTCACAACCTCATACAAGTCTTTAATCTCGATCTTTCATGAAACTTTCCATTCACACCTCGTTGGGGTACGACCCGGGAAATCACTTCCCGGTCTTAAAAATATCACATTGCACGAGTTTACGAGGTAATCTTTTTCCTAAAAGGTTTACTTGTATTTCTCCACGTCTCGTTGTCTCACGATAACATTGACCTCACTTTGTTGGTATTTTTGATAAATTGTTTTTGCACACACCAAAACGACAACGAATCAAATGGCGGCGCTGCCGGGGAGGCTGTGTACGAAAGTCTCGTAAAAGGTTTTAACGATTAGTCTTGTAGAACCTTCGCAAGAAGTTATCGCTTTCAAAAACTTATAAAAAACCAAAAATATTATTTTTTTGTTTCTAGTATATGTATTATATCTATAAAAGATTAAAAACACAAAAAGATTTTCCCGTTTTCTTTGTTTAATAATTACAACAATAAAAACAACCGNGATCCTATTATTGTTCTTGTTGGCTACTGCTTGTGATCTTGTTGTTGTTCTTTTTGATTTTCTCTGTTGTTGTTTATGTCCCTGTTGTTATTGATGTTTGATTATTATTATTGTTCTCAACTGTTGTTTGATTGATAGTGTAAGCTTATTTAAGCTCTTGGGCTTATTTGCTAGCTCTTGGCAGTTTTGAAAAAGAAAGAAAAAGAAACTTTCAAATTTTGATTCATAAAGTTAATGGACTGAGAGTGTTTTGTGTTTGTGTTTTCAAATAAACAAAGTTTGTTAGATAGTTGTGTTTGTGGTTTTGTGCTGAGAAGCAATAAACAAAAGAAACAAAAAAAAATAATAAACTTTTTTGCAAAAAGTTGGGGTCGAACCTGAGACCTCAAGCACACACACGACACAACAACACACTCCCTTTCCATTAATTCTGGGGCACCAGTTCCGTTATACTTTGCAAGATTAATCCTTTTATTATAGTTTTGGCTAATTTGCTTATTTAAACTAAACTGCTTATTCCGGCTTATTTATAAGTCCTTTTTCCAAGTTTTTATTTTTCTTGAGTTTACTTTAGTACAATTAAATTTCCAAAAAAAGTTTTAGATTTATTTGAATTGCTTAAGTATTTAATTTGATTTAATTTTGTTTAATTAGTAATTAATTAATAATAAATAGAATTTTTAGCAAATAATTAATTTTCTTTTTTTCAAAAATTTTCTTTTGTCATTTAGTGCATAAGAAACTTGTTTGCATCCCCGTAGGACCTTCGTAGCTTAAAATTCGCATTTTTACTTGCGCGTTGACGTTAATTTAGAATTAACGTCATGTTTTTGTGTTTAATTGTGTTTTAGGATTTCCCGATACCTAATTGTTAGGATCATAGTTTTCAACTATTCAGTCAAGTCTCGGTCATTTCAGTCAATGTAATAGGTTGCTAGTATTATCTTATTTAGCTACATTATTTAGTCAATCGTATGGTTATAAGTTAAGTTCAATAAGATGTCCAATGGGCCTAAAAGCCCACACGTTTAGAAGATAGGGAAGGAAGGGATGTCGCCCTACCTTTCTCCTATAAATAGGACATCATATCTCTTGTATCAAATGTTGGTTAATTTCATATCTTAAGGAAACTCTTGTTCTTTCATCTTTCATATTGATCTTAATCAACCAAGTCTATTTCTCATCTCATTTCTCTTATTTGAATACTTGTGTTTACTAATATGGTGACCTAACAAGTGGTATCAATCGCTAGAAGAAGGTGTAGTTTATTTTTTTTTGTGTTATACGCCCCTCAAACACGTTTTTTACCACGTTAACATCAAAAAGATTGCAACTTTCTTGCTTCTTTTGTGTTTTTATCACATATTTGATTACAAACTTGTGTTAGAAACCAAAACAAACAACAAAGTTTCAAAATTTTTGAGTTGTTTTTGATTCGTATAAACTTGTACTTTTTATCGAGATTTTTGAAATTTTTGTTAAAAAGTTCAAGTTTGCAACTTTCATTAAGATTTCATCATTTTAATGCTAGTTGTACAAGAATCTTAGGTTAAAAACTCGTTTTAGGCTTGCTTTTTCACAAAAGAAAAATCTGCATTTTGGCTACTTATCGAGAACACAAAACCCCATTTTATCGAGAACCTTAAACCCTTTTTTATCGAGAACTTTCGATATTACTACTTAAGTGTTTTTGTTGCTTACTCAGTGCTTTTCTCTCTTGTATAAGAAAGAAAACACTTCGACTTATTGGATAGTTTCGTTATTGTATAATCTCGAAACTTTGATACTTGTTATCGAGAACCTGAGGTTATCGAGAACTTCACCATTTATCGAAATCACTTGTTTGCTTTCGAAATCTTGTGAATCTATCGAAATTACTTTCAGATACATCGAAAACATACTTTGTCTTCATAGAACCAAAGATCTCGATAATTGTCTCCAACATTTCTCGATAATCTCCTTTTATCGAGAACAACGTGAGTTATCGAGATCCTACTTGTTTTATCGAGAACTTCAGTGTATCGAGATTACTTGGACTTTAACAGTTTATCGAAATCTTCCAATTACCAAGTATCGAAATCACATTGGGATTTGTTTTCTAAGATTTGTCTTAAGCACTATACCTTCTACAAGATCCATAAACCACAAGTTTTTCAATCATGTCTCAACCACCGTACTTTAACCCTTATCAAGCACAACCATATCATCAACTGCAACAATTTCGTCAGCAACAACAATATCAACAAAATGCACAATCATATTCACAGCCAAGTCAAATGTATTCTCAGCAACATGCCATGATGCATCAATTTCAACCTCAACCCTTACCAATGCTACAACAAATCACTCCAACGCCAAAACAGTCTCACTGGTTTGATCAGATGTGTGAGGTCATTACTACTCAACAATCGAGGCATGAAGCAGGTTCACTTGACACACCACCAATGTTGACACCGGGTAATTATGTTCAGTGGTCAAGTCGATTCCTTAGATTTCTTGATCTCAAGAAACCCCATGGCAGATATCTTAGGAAGGTTATCATGGAAGGTCCATTTGTACCACCTCTCAACACTGTTCCTGCTAATGACAATGCTGTTCCACCTAGACCTGAGTCTTCAACAGCTTTACCTGAAACACGCCTCACTGCTGAACAAATTCTTCATAAGGAAGCGGACGAATATGCCATGAGTTACATCCTTCACAGCATACCAAATCCTATCTTTCGCAGTGTTGATGCTCAGAAAAATGCTAAGGCCATGTGGGAACACGTTCATCTACTAATGGAAGGAACTCAGTTGAATCAGGAGGATATGGAATCCAAACTTTACATGGAATACACACACTTCATGATAGAGCCAATGGAATCACTTGAGTCATACTATCACCGCTTCACCAATATCATAAATGACCTCGACAGACACAACATCACACTACCAAAGATTGCCGTTAACACTAAGTTTCTTGGGTGTCTTGGACCGGATTGGCAGCGATATGTGACATTTGTTCGTCAGGCAAAGAATCTTCATGATGCACCGTATGGATTGTTGTATGATTATCTCAAACACCATGAGTCAGAAGTGAACAAAGACCGTGCTCAGAGAGGAACCCTTTCACCGTCTCCAACATCAAACTCATTAGCATTGGTTGCTCACTCACATGTTCCGAATTCATCCATGCAACTTCACGATTACTCAGTTGAACAGAATCACTTCAATTACCCTATTCAGAATAAGACTTCATCTTATGATCTCTCTTCACAACAACAACCAACACAACTTGACCTATCACACAACAATGATCCCTTGTACCAATCACATGATGATGATGATGACGAGGACTTCAACAGCCTTAATCAGGGAATAGCACTCATTGCTAGAGCTTTCAGCAAATTTTCTAACAAGTCCAACAATCGTCTCCGATCATCGTCTAATACAAGGAATCAAGCTGTGATTCATGATGGCCGTGTTGAGGTTCAAAACCGTAACAGTGGGAGATTCAATTCTGGTGGTTATAGTTCTGGACAGAGGTTTAACAACAATGGAGGAAGCTTCAGGAACAACTCTGGTTCATCTCAGAAGAAGGTTGATTTTGGGGATAATGGGAATGATACATCAGGGAATCAGATCATTAAGTGCTTTAACTGCAATGGAGTCGGTCATATGGCTACTGCATGTCCTTCTCCAAGAACTCAGGGCAGTAAGTATCACAAACAGCAACTTCTATTAGCTCTTCAGGAGGAAGCTAGAGGCACAAATAAACAGAATGACAACAGCTTCATGGCCAATGCTCAGTCTGATGATGACATGGAAGATCTCGAAGCTAATGCTGCTGTTATGCTTATGGCCAACATGCAGGAACTCCACATCACTGAATCAGGTCCAGTATATGATTCTGACACTCTGTCTCAGGTAAACGACTTTAATTCATGCCTTATACATGATATTGTCACCCCATCTGCATCTGCATCTACATCGAAACAATCGGTTCAAAATGATGCATTGTTCTCTACAGACGAAAATTATCAATTGGACACAGTCGTTACATTTGATGATGATCAAATTAACTCAGATGTCTCAATTGATGATTCTCACACTAATCATGTAAACGACAACAATGCTCATCTTAAACCCCTTGCTTCTATGACTGATCCAGATTCAGACCTTCGGACACTTCTCATGGCCAGTCAATCTCAAAATATAAAATGTCAAGAATTAAATGCGAGATTGAAAGAGAAGAATGCATCATTGTCTAGGGATCTCGAGTGTTTGAATATACAATTAAATAACGCTGTTAAACTCATTGATAACGAAAAGAGCTTTGAAAATGCTTTTAAAGAATCTTATCGTCGTGAAAAGGATCTCGAATTTCAAATTGGCAACATAATGGAATCTAAAAATGATTTAGCTTTACAACTTGAACAACAAGCTTTTGTACATAAACAACAAGTTGCTCAACTCGAAGATGTCATTTTGCAAACCAAAAATGAGTTGTCAACTTGTCAAGCGGATTTTCAGGAACATAAACAGATTTCAAGGGATAGAGTTAAATCATATTTAGATGAAATTGTTGAATTGACGAGTCAACTCAAAGAGTTTCAGAATGTTGTATATAAAACTGGTAATTCAATTACAACCATTCATAAACTTTCTGTAAAACGGTCAAACACCGGCCATGGTTTTGCCATTGGTAGTGAATCACCCAGTTTTTTAAACAAAGCACTCACCAAGATTCCAAAGATATATAGTGCAAACCATTTCTTTGATGACACTGTTATTCGTGCTGTTGTTTATGATCGTGAGGAAGAATTGGAAATAGAGGACGAGACTCGATCTAAAATGGAAAATGTTGATTACAACAAACCTTTTGATTACTCAAACATGCCTTCTATTAATGAAACTTTTACACCTCAAAAAGAGAATGTTGGACAACCGTATTTTATATTAACAGAAGATCTTCCTTCTTATAAAGCTTCTCTCACACCAGTAGTTCAAAACAATGGTCTTTTAACTAAACCAGAAAATGTTCAACCTCTTCCTAAAACGTGTAAGATACTTCGGTATTTCCAAACATTTATGGAAGATATTGAATTTTTACAAGATGCTGTTGATCGTAATTTAGAAATCACTGTTTTCACATTTATTGCTCCTCATGAGCGTGAACGGCGAGAGGTGTTTCAAAAACAATTTTTACCTCACGTTCAACATCTACGATTATGTGCTGAACTCTGGGAACAGGATCTTCAAAAAGAAGTGTCTTCAATGATGGATATTTTTCAAGAAACAGAAAAATCAATTTCATTTTATCAACGTCAAAATCAATTTTTGCAAAATGAAAATGATCGTATCATGGAACGTGTCCTCAATTATGATATTATATCTGTGGTAATGAATTCTCTTTATGAATGTGGTACTGATATGCTTGTTTCTGAACACTGTGATGATATTGGGTTGTTGAATAAAACAGTTGAGACATTAAAAAATGAGAACATGAGTCTCCAACAACAAAATGATGATGTGCAGAAAAAACTTTCAGATGAAATCTTTCAACTCAACAAAAAACTAGAATGGTGTCAAAACCAAAGTCTTGTTTTTGAACTTGAATTGCAAAATCTTAAAACTTCGACATCTTTTTCAAATGAAAATGAGGAACTTAAAAGTCAGATTTCTAAATATGAAAAAGAGATTGCTGAATTGCAAGAAGTTACAGATTTTTGGCAAAAGAGTCGAGATGAATATTTCTACTTAAACCGAAAGCTTGACAGCACAATTCAGGACAAAACGCACATCATTATTGAATTGAAGGAGAAAATTAAAAATCTAGAAAAGAAAAAGTCTGCAAATACTTAGATTGTTGCACCAGAA
>LBNU01017656.1:202108-227425 GCA_014162995.1 Artemisia annua
ATTCGGGGAATTTTGGCTACCGTTTGTTATTTTATGTGTTTTGAAGGTTTATTTGTCATCATTAAAACATTAGGAGATCTTGATCATGTTGCCTCAAAACGCTGTGTTCCTTTCAGGTGCCAAGACTCGACGTTTCTGTTTGATAGGCTCAATGTGTTTTGAACCTCGTTAAGCTTATGGCTCTGTGCCGAGGCTTACCATCGATTATGAGGTTTCTCGGAACCCCTGTCATATCAAATATGCCATGCAAAGATATCCTTGTTGGGTCCTTCAGAAGCTTTTCCTAGGGGCTGCTTTGAAAAGGCAACAGGGAGCTGCTCCCTACTTACTACAGTTTGTTCCGGATGATCGTTTATCACAAAAGTTCTTCAGCGTCTCACCAACTTAAGATGACTTTCGAAGGTTCTTGGAGACTTTTCCTTGACCTTTTCTGAGTTCCTGTGCTTTTTTCTTAGTGGGTAGGCTGAGAATACGGTTCCAATCTCCATAAGTCGTCTAGGAACTTATTGACTGCATGTATTGTGGATACTACAATGCATCTTCTGCATGGCGGTTTTTCCTATCAACAAGTTGTAGGGGGAGTCAGACTTACGTTGCAAAGGTGAGAGTCTCTGTTCTCAGTAAGACAGCCTTCGTCCAATGGTTATATCGAGGGACTTCTCCCAAGGGCCACGATGCTTTCCGGAACCACCAGAGTATTTTTGAGTCTCCTCTGTGACTGATCGAAGGTTAAGCTTCAGGAAACAGGTTCATATATGATTTCGCAAGAGCTTCCGAATCATGTAAGCCTTGTTTCCTTCTCGTTGGAGATGGACCTTATATAAACTACTGGGTCATTCCGAAGGAGGCTGGCCTGTTTGGGGTGGAAACGTACTTCCCCACCGTTTGTATCTCCTCCTCTCTTCCTTATCTTCTGACTCGGGACCTCCGCGAGACCATGAGGATCGGCATTCTCGCAGTTGTCATTCTTTTCTAACGGAGTATCAGAGACCTTCTCTTTTCCCTTCCTTATGCCTTTTACCAGGTGTGTCATTGTCCAGGACTTGATGGCTCCTTCTATCTGCCTTTTCAATTCTCTGCAACTGTTTGGGTCTCGTGGGACCAAAATCTTCATGGAATGACAATACTTAGTCACTCTATTCTCCGGTTTCTTGCCTTTGCTGGGCATCCGGAGGAGGGGGTTTCGAAAGCTTTCGCAGCCTTTCCGCTGGCCAAAATTTCCCTTTGGGGACTTCGTTATGACTTTCAGTAGACTTCTGATTAGGACCTTGCTATAAGGAGTGAACCTGTTGTTGGTTTTATTTCTGTTCCTTGATCCTTCCCATTTAAAGGATGCTTCAAGGATTTGTTGCTGTGTTCCCTTACTTTCAATCGGAGCCCCGTTTATGGACACTTTCTTGGCTTCATATCACAGGTGATGCTTCTCCATGAGACCCTTATATGTGGCCGGGAAGATCGGTGGATAAGAATTCCACCAGGTTCGATTGTTGGAGGCACGTTACAAAGCCAGATATGCGTTGATCTTCATGGTAGCCTAGATCTGAAGGGGTTTCGTCTGTGTATCTTGTGACGAAGGCCCTCGTTATTTCGTTATTCCCTCTGGTTTGATGGGTTGTGTACTGTTAAGTGAGTCTTTGTGAACTTCTTTTGCTGGCTGGAAGTGTGAGCGGACTGAACTTAGCCTTTAAGTCATCGAGGTTCACAATGTTGCCTGGCTTCTGACCATTCCACCAAATACGAGCAGAATCTTTTAGAGTGTATGTGAACATGTGACAGGCTACGGGCATGACCCACTTCTGCATCCTGATTGCCCCTTCGAACAAGTGTAAGAAATTATTCGGATCCCCCTTTCCATCGTAAGTGCCTATGTGTGAAGGCATCTTCAGACCATCGGGTAAAGGATAGTCTTCGATCCACCTTACGAAAGGTGTTGAGGAACCCGTGGGCTCCGAATACAGGCAATTATAAGGTGTTGCGCCCATAGGGACGCTAAGGTATAGATTATAGTTAGGGGGTATTCCCGAGGGGGTTTGGTTAGGATATGGGTGATAAGGTGTACTCATGTTGAAGGGATAATTATTATTTATGGTGTATGGAGGGTAAGCTATGGGGTGCCCGAAGGGTGCTGTGGCTTGTGGAAAACTCTGGTTACTAGGTTGTCCATTTACTTGATTGTAAAGGTTTTGAGGATAAGCCTGAGTGTGGAATTGGGGATACATACCATTGGGAGGAAGGTTTCCTCCCATATTGAATGGAGGCGGATTGCCTTCTACGCCGGACGCGTGAGAAGGCTGCAGCGGAACCCCTACTTCAGTTCTCCCTAAATGGGTAGCTAACAATGGAGGAAGATTTACCTCCATGTTTTCCCTTCGTTGGCTCCTTCCAATGGAACCCTCAGCCATTACTCCCTCTCTTCTTGTGGGAGCCCTTTCAGGGACCCCTTCGAAACCAACGGACCTTCTACCCGTCTTTCTTTCAGAAGGGGATCCTACTCTTAAAGCAGAATGTGTGACCCCCTGTGCCTGGGGCCTCGGCTCCATCTCCATCTCCTCATCATAATCATCATTAGAGTATTCCAACTCTCTTCGCATCTCCGTGTTCCGGGCTTATCTCCTACGAGCCCTTAATAGTGATTCCAACTCTTCGTAGTTGGCTTCGACAAAGGCCGGGCTAATGACAGGCTCCGGATTAGCTGACGTCGAAGCATGGTGATTGGGTGTTATCTCTGGGTGAGATCATGTAGTGAACGTGGACGCCGTAATTGGGGGAAGGTTGTTAGGGTCAGTTGGTGGTATTGGTGTTAAGCTCGAGAAACCCGGTGGGGGTGTAACTTCTCTCTCTGGATTCATGCCTGGAAAGTAGCGGGTGTATTTGACTGGTTATTTGCATGGAAATAACGGGACTAATTGTAGCGGGTCCCACGGATGGCGCCACTGATTGTACAATAAATTGCACGACCAGGCCTACGATGGTGATCGAAGGATATAATGGGGTATTATGGTTGCTCCAAGCTTGAATGTAACCTGAAATAAGAAATACGAAGACACTACGTTAAGTGATTGCGCAGGGGTCGGGCCCTGCAAACCACCTCCGGTGTGTGAATAATCCTTCGTTGGCTCCTTCCAATGGAACCCTCAGCCATTACTCCTTCTCTTCTTGTGGGAGCCCTTTCAGGGACCCCTTCGAAACCAACGGACCTTCTACCCGTCCTTCTTTCAGAAGGGGATCCTACTCTTAAAGCAGAATGTGTGACCCCCTGTGCCTGGGGCCTCGGCTCCATCTCCATCTCCTCATCATAATCATCACTAGAGTATTCCAACTCTCTTCGCATCTCCGTGTTCCGGGCTTATCTCCTACGAGCCCTTAATAGTGATTCCAACTCTTCGTAGTTGGCTTCGACAAAGGCCGGGCTAATGACAGGCTCCGGATTAGCTGACGTCAAAGCATGGTGATTGGGTGTTATCTTTGGGTGAGATCGTGTAGTGAACGTGGACGCCGTAATTGGGGGAAGGTTGTTAGGGTCAGTTGGTGGTATTGGTGTTAAGCTCGAGAAACCCGGTGGGGGTGTAACTTCTCTCTCTGGATTCATGCCTGGAAAGTAGCGGGTGTATTTGACTGGTTATTTGCATGGAAATAACGGGACTAATTGTAGCGGGTCCCACGGATGGCGCCACTGATTGTACAATAAATTGCACGACCAGGCCTACGATGGTGATCGAAGGATATAATGGGGTATTATGGTTGCTCCAAGCTTGAATGTAACATGAAATAAGAAATACGAAGACACTACGTTAAGTGATTGCGCAGGGGTCGGGCCCTGCAAACCACCTCCGGTGTGTGAATAAGTATTTGGTATAAAAAGTTTAGTAAAAGTGACGTAAAGTGGAGTAGTCAAGATTGCATACCAGATTCAACTCGTCCAAGGCTATTTATAGGGGAGGAAATAACCTTGGAGAGTGTTCACGTAAATTTAGGAGATCATGGGGGTGTCCCATGATTTGTGGTCACCGCTAGGGCTTAGTGTCCCACTCTTCCTATTTTGGCGGGGAGACCAGGGAGAAAGAGGAGACGTGGGTAAGACTCAGTCTTGGCCTTGTTCCGTCCTATCATCATCGAAGGATTTACCCCGAAGGGCTTAGACCTTCGATTGGCGAATTCCCAACTGGTAACTAGATCAAAGATGATTAGTTTTATGCCATTGAAGATTTTAGGAGGCTGACCAGAGCCTTCGATTTGTAGGTTGCGATCAGGCTCGAATGGGGGTCCTTCGACCTAATCGCAGGGTACATCATCAGAATCTCAACATGAATTGAGCTCTATTCATATATTCTTTAGACGCTTTTCAATATTTCTCATATTTCCATAATTGTATATTATCAAAGTACCTTATTTAATCTACCACATGAGAACATGTCTCATTATTATTTCGATGTCTTTGCGAAAATATAATTTCAATACATTAATTTTGCTTTCTCATAAATACCGATGTATATCCAATAAGTTTACACATTCATGTGTATGGATTCAAGTCCCACATGTCTTATAACAAGAGACTTCAATCTTTCACCATTACTTGCGTCTTTACAATATAGCTGATCATTTTACAAGTGCGCTTCTTGCTGGATTCTTTACAAGATCCTCACTATCATTATGATGCTATTTTATTTATGAATTCATTACATTGTGCATCATTAGATATAATAGTAGTATCAATTTTGATTCAATTCTTTTCGATCTCACACTTTACTAGAAATTATACCATATCATTTATTGAGATCTCATTGTTCTTATGTTCCCGAGGTTCTTATAGAATCCTCTTTGTCTAGTATCATAGTAGGAGAGTATTATTGGGTCTTTATTACCTCGACATTACCATCTTAACATCTTGATCCATTTTTACATATCGAGGACTTTTTATTTGGAATCGATTTTTCTATCATGTAGTAAGCGTGCCATAAAATCATTACCAATCATTGGTTGTCCATTTGGGACACAAATATAAGTTGGAGTATTAGCGGCATATAAAAGATCTAGTTACTCTATGTAGGTCACCAAATATGTCTGACATTTTCTAAATCAGAAAAATGAATTATATTTTAAACTTCAAGTTCATATTCATTAGTGTTGTGAGGATCAACATTTACATTATTATAATTAATTCCAAATTCTTGCTGCTCATTCTCTTCCCTTGAATGAATTATCGTTCTCAATATCCCACATTGTGCGTTGTGATATATCACTATAAGCAACACAATTACATGACTATTAGATGGGAGATATATGGTTCGTGACCTAAAAACCATTAATGGGGAGGAATCATTATAACTTTTGCTATGATGCAAATTCATGTTCTATCATATAACTAACATGCCCCATAAACTAATAATTTTACTCTCATAATTATTGGCTTTGTAATCAACTAAAAACATTTATAAACACTTCAAAAAAAGCATTTCGCTTACGAACATGAGCTACAAATGTTCAACATTTGTTCCAATAATTACCAAATACATGGAATTACTAACCACCATTTCCAAAGATATAATATAGAAAACGTGCTCGAATTCTTATAAGTGAAGCCACTAATCACGCTAAATTCATGTTGCGTCTTTCATGATCATTTTGACGATGCATCGATTTTAAAATCAACTGATCTAAATGGAACATGTGTGTGTATGTATATATACCCTTACTTTAATTTGATAGTGAGAGGTGAAGTAATAACTTCTATTGAGAGCAATACATACAATAAAAATCATCTTTGAAGAAACTCATGGATATTTTATATATTGTTGGGTTTTAGGATTCTACTTCTGAGAAACTATCAAAATGTCAATCTGCTGCTGTATACTGAATCTGCTGCTGGATGCTGAATCTGCTGCTAGTGTGAAAGTGTTGCTAGAAGGATTGCAAGACTCTGGTGCTCAGAGTTTATTATAGAAACGAGTCTTGTAATTATAGTAAAGATTGTATAAATATTCTATAGGTTTAGAATATCTTTTGTTTGTGTAAGAAGTCATTGTAAACCGTGTAGGGTTCCTTGTCTATAAAAGGAGATCCCTAGGGTTAGAATATATATGTGTCTGTGAGAAAGTCGAATCACTTCAAGGTGTAAACCTTAGCATTGTTTAGAGTGCTCGTATTTAATATATTGAAGTGTTTAAGTGTGAAACTATTGTTCTTGTGTTCATCTTAAGTTAAACAGTATATTCCGCGTATTGTTTAAGTTGGTTATTATTAAGTCAGCTTCTATATAAGATCTACTGCTCAATTGGGATCAACAAGTGGTATCAGAGCTTGTGATCTAGAAGTTGTGATCAAGAAGAACTCAAGTACTCTTAAAATCTGTTCTTAACCTCAACTGAAGTCATGGGTGATGACACACATATGGTTACTGCCTCCAAGGTGCCAATGCTCAAGCAAGGAGAATATGAGCTTTGGAAGATGCGCATCAGGCAATATATGCGCATGATTGACTACAAGATATGGAATGTTGTTCTGGAAGGTGACAAATTCCCAGTGGTTGTTGATGGGAAGGAGGTACCTATCAAAGGCAAGGAAGATGAAGATCAAAGGAAGCTGGAAATCAAGACTCACAGTATTCTCATGATGGGAATACCTAATGAGTATCAGCTGGATTTTGAAGGCTGTGAAACTGCTAAGACTCTTATGGATGCTGTTGAGACAAGATTTAGTGGCAATGCTGCTACCAGAAAGTCAAGGAAGAATGTCTTAAAGCATCAGTTTGAAAATTTCACTGCTCTAAGTTGAGAGAATCTTGATGGTACCTATAACAGGCTTCAAAAGCTTATAAGTCAATTGAAGCTTGTGGGCTACACAGTTCCTGAAGAAGACATCAATCTCAAGTTTCTCAGAAGCCTTGCACCAGAATGGAGCATGTATACTGTTGTGTGGAGAAACAAAGCTGATTTTGAAACAATGAGTTTGGATAATCTCTACAACAATTTGAAAGTATATGAATCTGAGATGAACATCTCACCTAGTTCATCTACTTCATCCTTTGCTGCTCAAAATATAGCTTTTGTGTCTTCTAAAACTTCTAACTCTTCAGATACTCAATCTGCTTTTTATGGTGTATCTGCTGCTAGCACTAGCAACTCTGCTGCCAGTTCAAACAACAGTGACACTATGAGTGATGCTGCTATTTGTGCTTTCTTGGCTGATCTTACTACAGGTACTCAAGTTCTAAATCAGGATGCTGATCATATTGATCCTGATGCTCTTGAAGAGATTGATTTGAAGTGGCAAATGGCTATGTTAACCTTGAGAGCAAGAAAGTTCTTGAAAAGAACTGGAAAACAGCTTAAGTATAAGCCTCAGGGTAACATGGGATTTGACAAGTCTATGATGCAGTGCTACAACTGCAATAGAAAGGGGCATTTTGCCAGGGAATGCAGAGCTCCAAAGAAGAATGTAGAGACTCCCAAGAAGAGTGAAGATGAGTCAAAGCCTTCTACTGCTTTAGTGTCTTGTGATGGGTTAGGTGACTATGACTGGAGTGACATGGCTAGAGAAGAACCACATCAAGGTTTCATTGCTGAAGTGAAGACTCAAGGGCATAACTTTGCTCTTATGGCCTATGCTTCTCATCATCTGGTTCTGACTCTGAGGTATTCAATGAGTCAAATGATTCTACTTGTTCTTTTCAATCTTGTGTTGACACTATAGAAGAACTTAAAGCTAGGAATGAAAGTCTTAGGAAAGAAGTTGAGTCCCTAAAACTTGATAACTTAGGTTATAAAGTAGGAATTCAAAATGTAGAAAGAAGACTTGAATATCTTAAAGAGTATGAGTTTGAATATGTTGATAAAATTAATATACAGGATGGTGAGCTTTTTGTTAAAAACACTGAGATAGAAACACTTAAAAGAAAATTAACAGAAGCAGAACAGGCTAGAGATGAGGCTCTTGCAGATAAAGAAAAACATATTGTAAGGGTGGAAAAACATAAGTTTGCTTCAACTGCTATAGATAATACTATTCAGTGTCAATTAATGAGAAGAGGTAGTGGCATAGGGTATACTGAAGTAGCTCCTCCAATGAAAAGTGCTTTTGCACCACCAGGAAAGGAGCTATCCTTCATGAGTAAACCAGAAGAGATCAAACCTAGTGAAGAAATCAGTAATGTGTCTATTCAAACAACTAGGGTTGAAAATAAGTGGTCTGATGCACCCATCATTGAAGATTGGGTTTCAGATAGTGAGGATGAACAGACTGAGCCAATACAAAATGTTAAAAAGGAAGAAATTCCTAAAGTTAATATGGCTAGAGTTAAACAGGATAGGTTTCTGAAACCTGTGCTAGGTCATAATATGTCTAGAAAAGTGGTTGAATATAATGAAGTACCTAGACATCACATGGAGAGGTTTACTAACAGGCCTAGGGGTAATCAAAGGAATTTCAATAACCTAGTTTCACATAAATTAGGTAATGACTTTCAATTACAAAAGAAGGCATGTTATAGTTGTGGTAGCTTTGAGCATTTAATTGCAGACTGTAATGTCTACCAAAAACCTGTTTGGAACCAATATACAAGAGTGAATCATCAAAACTTTTCAAAAAGGACTCACTCTCCTTCCAAAAGACAAATGGTTCCAAGAGCAGTGTTATTGAGATCTGGTGTTACTAGATCAATTATAACTGCTCAACCAAATAGGCCTTTTCATAATAAAACAACTGGTCCTAATTCTCAAAGAGCAGTAAAATCTGCTGCTAAGGCAAAAGACTCTGCTGCTGTTACAAAAGCTGACTCTGCTGCCAAGGCAAAGAGCTCTACTGCTATTTCAAAATCTATAACAGATACAGTTGTTGGAAACCACTTTTATGCTGTTAAGGCCTCAGCTTGCTGGACTTGGAAACCAAAATCAAATGCTTTATCTAAAGTTCCCAATACCAGCAGTGCATCAATGAACCTCACTAAGTATAATTATGTTGATGCACAGGGCAGATCCAAGCCAGTGATGGCTTGGGTCAAAAAGAGAAACTGATTTCTCTACTTTTCATGTGCAGGGCAATCTACAGGATGAGCTAAAAGACAAAGGAATTATTGATAGTGGTTGCTCTGGACATATGACAGGAGACATTTCCCAACTTGAGGATTTTGAGCTAATTGAAAATGGTGGAAGTGTTGCCTTTGGAAATGATGTCAATGGAGGAAAGATCATAGGTACTGGTACTATCAGAACAGGTAGTTTGGATTTTGAGAAGGTGCTCCTTGTGGATGGACTAAAGTTCAATCTCTTTAGTGTGTCACAAATTTGTGACAAAAGGAATTTTGTTCTTTTTACTGATACTGAATGTCTTATCCTTTCTCCAGACTTTAAGTTGCCAGATGACAAATTTGTGCTACTCAAAGTTCCTAGATCTGATAACATATACAGTGATCATATAAAGAACATAGTTCCCAAAAGAGCTTTAACTTGTCTACTTGCAAAGGCCACTTTTGATGAATCTAAACTATGGCACAGGAGACTTGGACATTTGAATTTCAAAACTATAAACAAATTGGTCAAGGGAAATCTTGTAAGAGGATTACCTTCTAAAGTTTTTGAAAATCATGAAACCTGTGTTGCCTGTCAAAAGGGTAAACAACACAGAGTATCTTTTAAGTCCAAAGTTGTTAATACCATTTCAAAGCCTTTACATTTGCTTCATATGGATTTATTTGGACCAGTTTATGTGAATAGTCTGAATAGGAAGCAATATTGCCTTGTTGTCACAGATGATTTTAGCAGGTTTACATGGGTATTCTTTCTAGCTTCTAAGGATGAAACCACTGAGATTCTTAAAGAATTCATCACTAGAATAGAAAACCTAGTTAATCATAAAGTTAAGATAATCAGATGTGATAATGGAACTGAATTTAAGAATTATGCAATGAATCAGTTCTGTGTGGGTAAGGGTATTTTAAGACAATACAGTGTTGCTAGAACTCCTCAACAAAATGGTGTTGCAGAGAGGAGAAATAGGACATTGATTGAGGCTGCTAGGACTATGTTGTCAGATTCTAAGTTACCTATACCTTTTTGGGCTGAAGCAGTGAACACTGCCTGCTTTGTTCAAAATAGGAGTAAGGTAGTTAAGCCTCACAATAAGACCCCTTATGAACTATTCCATGGTAAAAAGCCAATGATAGCTTTCTTTAGACCATTTGGGTGTCCTATTACCATCTTAAATACCAAAGACCAGTTAGGCAAGTTTGATGAGAAGGCTGATGAAGGTTACTTTGTTGGGTACTCTATAAATAGTAAAGCTTTCAGGGTGTTCAACAAGAGAACTAGATTTGTAGAGGAGAATTTGCATATTAAGTTTGATGAGAATAAACCTAATACTGCAAAGACAGAACCTGAGTGGTTGTTTAATATTGATATGCTGACCAAAACCATGAATTATGAGCCAGTGATTGCAGGTGTAGATACTAACCATGATGCAGGTACAAAAGAAAATGTTTCTGCAGCTAAAGATGCAAAGAAGTCCACACCTCAAGAGGAGTTTGTTCTGGTTAATAAATGGAAGATTGGTTCTACTTCTACTCACACTCAGGAGACTCCCAGCTCACAAGATGATCCTTCTCCCAAAGGAGATGGAGGGGGTTATATGCAATCATCTAGTGAAGCTCATGTGATTGATAAAAGTGTCAACAAGGAAACTGCTCCCAGCAGCAGTTTATCTGATTCTGCTGCTAAAGCTGCAGACAACTCTGCTGCTAAAGCTGCAGACAACTCTGTTGCTATAACTGCAGGCAACTCTGCTGCTGAGCAAAGTGCTTCTCCAGAGATACTTAAGTTTCCTTCAATGGGCACACAAGGCATATCCTTGGTTGATGAACACACTCAAGATGATCCAGAGATGCCTGGATTGACAGAAATCTATGAAGATACAGATGATGAAGCTCTTGAAGGTGAAATTTTTGGTGCTCAGACTGACTTCAACAACTTGGAACTCAATATTCCTGTCAGTCCTACAAAGACAACAAGAATTCATATAAATCATCCAAAGGAGAATATTTTGGGTGATCCATCATCTAGTGTTCAAACAAGGAGGGTGACTAAGGAAATGCTACACAAAGGTTTCTTTGCTAGATCTCTACATCAAAGAAATAGTCATAAAGATCTGCAAAATTGCCTTTTTGCTTGTTTTCTATCACAAATAGAACCCAAGAATGTATATAAAGCCTTACAAGAATCAAGTTGGTTGGAAGCTATGCAGGAGGAACTTCTACAATTCAGATTACAAGAAGTTTGGACCTTGGTTGATCTACCTAATGGAAAGAGGGCTATTGGAACAAAATGGGTTTTCAGATGCAAAAGAGATGAAAGAGGCATTGTGGTAAGAAACAAAGCAAGATTAGTTGCTCAAGGATACACACAACAAGAAGGCATTGATTATGATGAAGTATATGCACCTGTGGCAAGGATTGAGGCCATTAGACTGTTTTTGGCATTTGCTTCATATAAAGATTTTGTAGTGTATCAAATGGATGTGAAAGGTGCTTTTCTGTATGGGGAGATCAAAGAGGAGGTTTATGTGTCACAACCACCTGGTTTTGAAGATCCAGATTTCCCTGACAAACTTTATAGGGTTGATAAAGCATTGTATGGTCTGCATCAAGCTCTCAGGGCATGGTATGAAAAGTTGTCAACCTACTTGCTAGACTGTGGTTACACTAAGGGTAGTATTGATAAAACTTTGTTCATTAAAAGGAACAAAGATGATATTTTGTTGGTTCAAGTCTATGTTGATGATATCATCTTTGGTTCTACAAGCAAAGCTATGTGTGAGGAGTTTGAGAAGATAATGAAAGAAAAGTTTTCCATGAGTTCTATGGGAGAACTTACTTTCTTTCTGGGATTACAAGTGAAACAAAAGGAAGATGGCATATTTATTAGCCAAGATAAATATGTAGCTGATATTTTGAAGAAGTTTGGATTCACAGATGCCAAGCCTACAAAAACTACAATGGAACAAGACAAACCATTGCTAAAAGATGAAGAAGGCAAAGATGTGGATGTTTATGTGTACAGATCAATGATTGGTTCATTGATGTATCTTACAGCATCAAGACCAGACATTATGTTCTCTGTTTGTGCATGTGCAAGATTTCAAGTTACTCCTAAAGAATCACATCTCAATGCAGTTAAGAGAATCTTTAGATACTTAAAGCATCAACCAAAATTGGGGCTTTGGTATCCTAAGAATTCACCATTTGAGTTAGAGGCTTTCTCTGACAGTGATTATGCTGGGTGTTGCTTGGACAGAAAATCCACAACAGGAGGTTGTCAATTTCTTGGAAATAGGTTGGTGTCATGGCAATGCAAGAAACAAACTGTGGTGGCAAATTCTTCAACAGAAGCAAAGTATGTGGCTGCTTCCAGTTGTTGTGGTCAAGTGCTTTGGATGCAAAATCAATTGTTGGACTATGGGTATAATTTTTTGAACACCAAAATTCATATAGACAATAACAGTACTTTGTGCATAATTAAAAATCCTGTTTTTCATTCTAAAACAAAACATATTGAGATAAGACATCATTTTATTAGAGATTGCTATGAAAAGAAGTTGATTCAAATTGTTAAGGTCCATACTGATCAAAATGTTGCAGATCTACTTACCAAAAACTTTGATGTGGGTAGATTTCAATATTTGATTGCAAGTATTGGAATGATCAATTTTTAGAAAACTTATCTCTATGTGTTATTGTAAATTTTTGTAAATGGATTTGTACTGTTATTGCTCTTAAAAGTTTGTTGTCATTGCTAAAAGTGAATCTGCTGCTAAGTCTACTCTGCTGCTATTGGACACTCTGCTGCTGAGTTAGATTTTGCTATTGTAGACTTGTTTGTTTTGTGGTTTTGGACTAATCTTTTGCAGGTTAAGGTTAACATGGATGTATTTGCTGTATAAGAAAGTAATTAAACATAAAAGTAAAGTGCATTCCATGGGTAAAAAGATGCAGATTACTAAGAAAGATCAAACAAAACACAAAAAGATCTACATCACATGATTTTTCCTAACAAGCCTACTACATAGGTCCTTTCCCTTTGTCCTTTGGATCATGCTTCTTCTTCAGATGCATATCCTTGGTCCACACCCTCTTGCAAGCAAGACCAAGCACAACTTTTAGGGGAGGTTTTCTTGATGACTTAGAGGGTTCAGGAACTGGAATGGGAGCCATTGATGCCAAAGCTTCTTCAAGGGCATGTGCAAGAGCGTTTGGGAGCTTTTTAGCAAGCTCAGTAGTGTTTTCCTCTTGAGGAGCTCTTGATGTTCCCTCACCCCTTCTGTTGGTGAGTGATTGATATCTTGGATGGTATGGAAGATAAGCAGCATTGATGTCATGCTTAAACTTCCTGGCTTGTTCTTTAGTCCTCATTCTATTACGAGGAGGACGATATGGTGGAAGAAAGGGTGGAAGTGGCATAGTATCAATTGGGAAGTCAAACTCAGAATCAGAAGAATCAGAAGAATCAGAGGTAAGATTGATGACTTCGCGTTTTGGTGCCATGTCAAAGAGATTGTTATGTGAAAGAAATTTTGGAAGAGATTGATTTGCTATATGGATGTGATTAGGGTTTGATTTGAGATAAAATTGGAAGTGATCGGATTCCCTTTTTATAACGGATCAAATTGGGGAAACTAATTAATGCGTGGTTGGTAATTACCATTAATTAAGGATAATAAATGGAAGGTTTGACTTTTTGATCGTTTGACCAAGTACAGTCAACTCTGCTGCTAGCCCAAAACACTCTGCTGCTAGTTATACAACTCTGCTGCTGGTACTGCTGCTACTCAGGGTTCTGCTGCTCGGTTTAAAAGTGGAAGGGCGGTTATGTAACTTCCCAAATCAGTTTAAAAACCTAATTGATTCTCACAATTAGTTTTTATACGCTCCTAATTGAAGTATAACCGTACATAACCATTCCATTATCATCAAAATCAAAATCCCCCAAATCCACAAACCCTATTTTCATGGAGATTAACACACGAACTTGGGCCAGAGACCACAACAATGTCGCGCTTCTTGATGCCTCCTTGGTGCCTGATGAGTTCACAGAGATGGTACAATTTCTTAATGCTACTTCCATTAGGTATGCATTAACTGTGAACCCAACTATATATCAATCCTACATTAAACAGTTCTGGCATACTGCCAAAGTCAAAACTCACAAAGGGGAAACATATATTGTTGCCAAGGTGGATGATCAAAAGGTCCTTGTGAGTGAATCATCTATTAGAGAGATTCTTCTCTTTGATGATGAGGATGCTCCTAAGGTTCTTGTTAAAACTGACATTTTTGAAGGTTTAAAAACTTTGGGATATGAGAGGAAAAATGATGGTTTAAAGTTTCAAAAAGGTCTTCTCTGTTCTCATTACAAATTTTTGGTCCATAATCTTTTACATTGTTTGAGTTCAAAAACATCTGGGTGGAATGAGTTCAGTGCACCCATAGCTTCTGCTATGGTGTGTCTGTGCAATGGAGACCCATTTAATTTTTCAAACATGATTTTAGAGGGTATGGCAAAGTCAATCAGGGAAAAAGGGACTTATCTGCTTTATCCTAGATTTGTTCAATTGTTTGTAGAAAACCAAATTTCTAAAGTAAGAACACATAGGGCTACCTATGAAGCAATACCTTTGGTACCCAAAATGTTTACTTTCATGGTCAAAAATGGAAAAGGTTTTTCTGGCAAAGTTACACCACTTTTACCTTATATGGTGCAACTTGTGCAAAACAATCAGGGTGAAGGATCAGAAAACCCCACTGATTCCCAACACACACCCACTTTTGCTGGTTCAAATGAGGTTTCATCTCCACACACTGAAAAGACCCAAACACATAGGACAACCTCAAAGGACACTGAGCATTCTCAGGCCAGTGTCAGGAAGGAAGTACCAGATGAGACTGTCTTAGGTGATGGAGAAGACAGATTGGTAAGGGCTACCACTACTGCTACTAGCTTAGAAGCAGAGCAGGACAGTGATAACATAAGTAAGACCCAAACCAAGGCAACATCTAGTGAGGAAGATTCTTCTGAATCTGAATCTACTGATGGTAACCCTAGCCAAATGGAAAATACAGGGGGTTCAGATGATCAAACTAGGTTTGATACTGAGCTTAAGTCCAAAGATTCACCTCTCAGGGAAGGTAACACATCCCGAAGTGATGAGGACAGATCTGCAACTAAGGAATTGATGGATGACTTTGTACAAAATGACAATGTCAATGATTCACCTCTCGGACCAGGTAATACAGGTCGAAGTGATGAGACTAGTATGAAAACAATTAATGAATTGATGGCAAAATGTACCACTTTGGAGACCAGATGCACATCTTTGGAGGTGATAGTTTCTGCACAAGCTAAGGAGATCACTAAAATGCAGCAACAGATGAAAGTGCTGCTCAGTTTAAAGAAATCAAGATCTTCAACCTTCAAAAGATTTAAGAAAGTGGGACCTTCCAAGAAAAGTAGATCCTCTACTCTACCCACTGCTATGGAGGTGGATGCTTCCAAACAGGGGAGGAATAATTTGGAGACTTCATGGGAGGATAAAATTTTGGAAGAACATGCTGATGATGGTTTGGATACTGGTGTGGTAACAGGGGATGATATAGAGATAGACAGTGGTGATGGTGAAAATGTTGCAAAGTATGTGGTTGCTGACAAAGAAGGGCATGAGGTTGTATTGGAGAAAATTGTGGAAACTTCAGAATCAGTAGTAGATAAACTCAAAAGTTTGGAACCTGAACAACTTGTGAAGGCTACAGAGTTGATGAGTGGGGCTATAAAAGCTTTAGGAGACACTTTGAAAGACTCTGCTGCTAGTAAACCTGCTGCTCCAGAATCTGCTGCTCCAAGTGTTGTTGAACAATCTGTGATTAATGATAAAGATCAGGGTTCTGTTGATGATAACTCTGCTGCTCATGAAACTGCTGCTACAAAAACTGTTGCTGATCCTGCTGCTAGTGCAAAAGGTGACTCTGCAGATGCACAGGGATCTGCGGCTGGTTCTAGTGACAAAGCTGCTGCTGAGGCAATGGTGATGCTTAGTAAGAAGGAATTAGCAGAGCAATCATCTCAACAACAACAACCACCATCTCAATCACAACAACAACCACCTAAACAAATTCAATCACCACAACCAACATCATTCTCACAACCAATCCATGTGTCTCAATTACCAACCAAAGGAGTGTCTATCAGAGAACCTTCTGTCCCTATCAAGAAAGCTAAGTCTGTTGCTTCAAGTACTGATAAAGGTAAAGGCAAGATGGTGGAGCAACCTGAGGCTGATTCAAGTGATGATGAAGTAGATTTATCTCAGATACCACATGAATATTGGCCTAAGGATAAGCTTGATGAACTTGATAGAACTGAAGCTATAAGACTTCAAAATAAAGAATACTTGCTGGAACAACAGCTTCAGGAAAAAGAAAGACTTCAAGCTGAAAAGAAAGAAAAGGATTGGAAAGCCTATGAAGAATGGGAGGATGAATTGATTAAGGTAGATGCTGATATTGAACTTTCCAAGCTGGTAAAGATTGAGGAACAAGAAGTTCCTGAGTTTGATGTTAAAGCCTGGTTAAAAGTGTTCACAGTAAAGAAGAAAAAGGAAGTTGCTGCTGCAAGAAAGAAGAAAAAGGTTTTCAAAGGGCCAACACCTCTACAGCAAAGGAGAAATCAAGAAAAGTATTTGCATCATGTTAGAGTTTGGAGAATTATTGATCTCAAGAGATATACAGATTCAGAAATCTTTGATATGTATCAACATGCTAGAACTATGTGTGATAGATTCATTGCTATGGGTTCTAAAGAAGATGAGGCTGTAATTGAAAAAATGAACAGGAAGATAAGGGGTGAAAAGAAGTCAATTGAGCATGAGAAGATCAAAGATGCTGAAAATTTTGAAGTGCCTAAAGTTGCAGAGCAGGTAAAGGAAAGCATAGCAGAAACCAAACCTACTTCTACCTATGAAAGCAAGAAGAGAGGAACAATAAAGAAAACTGTGGAAAACTAGTTGATTCTTAATGCTTCAGAAACATTTCAAGATTGATGATATGGCTTGGAAATTGGTGCAGAAGTATGAGCAGATTCTAAATTCTAAGAAGTAAGTGTTTGGAAGCATCCTCTGTTTATTCGTGCTTAAGAGAAACTTGATGATTTAGGAGGTAAATATCAAGTTTAGGGGAGGATTGTTGGGTTTTAGGATTCTACTTCTGAGAAACTATCAAAATGTCAATCTGCTGCTGTATACTGAATCTGCTGTTGGATGCTAAATCTGCTGCTATTGTGAAAGTGCAGCTAGAAGGATTGCAAGACTCTGCTGCTCAGAGTTTATTATAGAAACGAGTCTTGTAATTATAGTAAAGATTGTATAAATATTCTATAGGTTTAGAATATCTTTTGTTTGTGTAAGAAGTCATTGTAAACCGTGTAAGGTTCCTTGTCTATAAAAGGAGATCCCTAGGGTTAGAATATATACGTGTCTGTGAGAAAGTCGAATCACTTCAAGGTGTAAACCCTAGCATTGTTTAGAGTGCTCGTATTTAATATATTGAAGTGTTTAAGTGTGAAACTATTGTTCTTGTGTTCATCTTAAGTTAAATAGTATATTCCGCGTATTGTTTAAGTTGGTTATTATTAAGTCAGCTTCTATATAAGATCTACTGCTCAACTGGGATCAACATATATTCGCATCATCATTGACTCGGGATGATCCAACCGGTCATGCCGCATAATAATAAAGTTTTTGCACATAAAATTTACTTAACCATTTGAATAATAAAAACCCCTCATTCAACAGTCCCCACAAACTTTTGTCTTCTACTTTAAGTCTTCAACCACATGACAACACTACTCTTCACATTTTACCATTTTTACCCTTCTTCTTCACACCCATTTCCTTTTATTTTTTGAAAAGTAACATATATTAATAAAATAGGAAGATGCTAAAGTTACACGACACGAACATAATACATCGACCAAACAAATCCAAACTCACTACGACCTACAAAGGATATCACAAAGTGGATATCATACTTACAAAGATATAACTCATACATACCAAACCCACTAAAACGTAACAACACTTAAGGGCAAACACTTGGTAGAAAGCATGACTCGGATTGACAACCGACCACAAACCTTGAACTTACACATAAAACGTAACCCCACACCGTATCCTCGAGACACACAGTTCCGAAACACACGATCTAACCAAGTGATGGTATTGCGAATAGTGACGATAGTAGAAGGAAGAAAATAACCTAAAAAGTATGAACACCACCTAATGAAAAACCCCAAACCTCTTGCTTTAACGACCTTGGCTTACAATCTGACTCTCACCATCTCACAACCTGAATAGCGACCTCTCCTTTACACGACTTTACAATCTTCACCATCTGATAGCTGGACACCTCATAAAACTCACCAAATCCACACCTAAACCATCTTACAACCTCATTATATCTATGACTTGAACCACCACACTACCTCATACTATCCTTGACTTGAATCAACTCATAACCTTAACATCTAACGACCTCACAACTCACGACCTCATAAAACTCATAACACCATCATCAAAAGGTAAGTACTAGGGATGGCAATTTTAGGAACGAAAAAATAATAATATGTAGTTAGGGTTGGGGATAAACAAATTTGGGTACAAATATTAAACTGGTGCCAGTAATGTCGTCAGGGTGGTGCCGTTGTGAGTACTGCTGAGAGGAAGGTGGTGTCGCCATGAGGCACAAAAAATAAGGAACGAACGGTGACTTGCTCACCTCTTATGTAATCATGCCAAGTGAGTCTCCTCATGTGTTTATTATTTATTGGGGAGTATTTGGTTCGTGAGTATGTGTGGGGCATTTAGTGAGGTATGTTTGTATAAAAGTGCTATTTTAATGAAAGGTAAGGGAGTGGTGATTATTGGGAGTGAAAAGTGAGAGGGAGTGAGGGAGAGAGAAAGCTGATGTGGCGCAGAGGTAGAAGGTGAATTAGTGCGACTGTTGGGAGTAGTATTAAATAAATGGGTCGTGTTCAAGTTAGTTAAAAGTTACGAAGTAAACATGTCGATCCGAGTTGGGTAAAAGTATTGATTCTCTGTCTGACAAACCAGTCATTGAGACAAGCATGTTGATGGAACCTAGCTTGAACCAAAAGTTGAATAAGGTGTGTTTAAAACCAGGAGTGTTAATAGGGTCGGGTCAATTAGACCCGAATTCGAACCCGATAACACTTATTAGGCCAAGTTTGGTCGGGTTCAAAAAGCTTATCAGGTTAGTTTGACCTGAACCCGATAGCCCGATTTCTTATGGGTCAGGTTGAGGGTTGAGATATTTATGTTATCAGGTCAACCCGATAAGACAGAAACATATTATAAGTTTTATCTTTTTTTAAGCCTAATTAGAGTTTTAGAGGAGTTATGAGTTACAATATATAGTTTTTTCTTGCTATATATGAATTGGGCAGTACTTTGCATTATGTAAAAGTAAGCTATATAAAAAAGATTAACACAAACAAGGATCTCGCTCTCTTTTTGGTTTTATATGTTGATAAAAGTTATTGACTTTAATCTGTTATCACAAATCATATTGCTTAGAGCAGAAGGTGCAAAGACGAAGCATGCCTTGCCACTCTGACGTGGAGGCTCTTCATCCCTCTTCATGGCTAGCCATTGCACCGCCCCCCCCCCCTCTTCATCCCTCTTCACTTTCCTCTTGCTCGTCTGCACGACGAAGCAAAATTCTGACAATTTGTACTTTTTTTTTCTTTTTGTGAGTGGGAAATAAAATAAAGGTGTAAGTGGTGGACCCTAAATGAGTAAGTTGAGGTTAGTTGTTAGTGAGGGGGGTTAGTTGTGAAGAGTATTTAAGGTGATGTGGCACCCGTGAGCCCCAAATGAAGAGCTTGAGCTCTCCACTGCACCTTCCGCTCTTATCAATCAATGGTGTCTTTGTAACAGTGAGACAGTAAGATATTTTACATCCATTCACATACATCAATCGAGTAAACTAAATATCAAATATCATTAGTCTTTCCTTTTTATAAGCAAAAACATAGTGGGTAACTAGTTACCATCATAAGCAAAAGTTTTTTTTTTAAGAGCAAAATTATATTAAAAGATAGCAAGAAGCTATAAAAGAACAAATAAGAGAATTACAAGACATAAGGGATCAATGGGTTTTGAAGCCAATTGTTCCAAGAAGTATTAGCTTTCCTATTCCTATTTGTGTACCACAAAAATGAAGTTCTTGTAATCTTGTCAAATATCTCGTTTCGGGCCATAGGATGTTGAAGATGAGATGGTTTCAAAAGCTCCATAAAGTCCACAACACCACACCAAAGATATCTTGAAGCATCAATTTCCTATCGTTATGAATATGCAACTGATCAACATATGCAAATACATCCTGAAGAGATGAAAGAGTTGGGTAAGGCAAATCTAACCATGAGAAAACTTTAAGCCAAACACATGCTGCAAAAGAACAAGTCCATAACGAATGTTGTATAGTTTCTGGCGAAGATGAACAAGTGGGACAAAGGATAGATTCAATCTTGACACCATTATTGCTTAGATTCCACCAAGTAGGAAGATGATCACGGTGAGCATGCCATACGAAAATATTGACTTTCTTCGGAATAAATCGAAACCATCTAGTTGAGATGTAAGCATCCGGAAGAGAAGCATTATCTAAGTGAATACGTGTCTTTTTAACAGTGAAACCGTTATTGGGATCAAGAAGCTATACCCATTCGTCTCTACCCTCGGTAAGAATAATTGGATCAGGTAAAGTAGTAAGAGTACTTAACTGAGTTGAGGTAATAACACCAGATATAGGACGAGACCATATTCAATTCCATCCGTCATTCCACCTATCACGAACCATACAATATTGGTTCACCTCTAAATGAAATAAGTGTGGGAACTGATGTTGAAGCGCAGCGACTCCCATCCAACGGTCTTTCCAAAATCGAGTTGCTCTACCATCGCCGACATTCCTCTTTATAAAGTGGTAAGGGATGAATCCTTGGTCATTCATGGCATTGACATCTTTCACAATTCTGGCCCATACACCATTACCTTTCACTGAACAGTTAAAGATAGATGAATCTCCATTAAGACTGTGAATCGCTTTTTTGGTCATGACCCATAGAGCGTTAGGAGTGTTCAAGAATCTCCAACGGTCGAAACGATAAGGATATGAGAAACTTATCGAAGAATGAGACTCGAGTGAAGGAAGAGCAGTATGACGAGCACGAGAGTCTTCATTTTCGGGCAACCTAGACATAAAACACAAGCACGAAACACAAGAAATGGGAAGAGTGGACCCTTCTCATGGTTATTTATTAGTAAAAACTAAAAAGAAAGCGGTAAAAGGATAAGCATGNTTCTGGCGAAGATGAACAAGTGGGACAAAGGATAGATTCAATCTTGACACCATTATTGCTTAGATTCCACCAAGTAGGAAGATGATCACGGTGAGCATGCCATACGAAAATATTGACTTTCTTCGGAATAAATCGAAACCATCTAGTTGAGATGTAAGCATCCGGAAGAGAAGCATTATCTAAGTGAATACGTGTCTTTTTAACAGTGAAACCGTTATTGGGATCAAGAAGCTATACCCATTCGTCTCTACCCTCAGTAAGAATAATTGGATCAGGTAAAGTAGTAAGAGTACTTAACTGAGTTGAGGTAATAACACCAGATATAGGACGAGACCATATTCAATTCCATCCGTCATTCCACCTATCACGAACCATACAATATTGGTTCACCTCTAAATGAAATAAGTGTGGGAACTGATGTTGAAGCGCAGCGACTCCCATCCAACGGTCTTTCCAAAATCGAGTTGCTCTACCATCGCCGACATTCCTCTTTATAAAGTGGTAAGGGATGAATCCTTGGTCATTCATGGCATTGACATCTTTCACAATTCTGGCCCATACACCATTACCTTTCACTGAACAGTTAAAGACAGATGAATCTCCATTAAGACTGTGAATCGCTTTTTTGGTCATGACCGATAGAGCGTTAGGAGTGTTCAAGAATCTCCAACGCGATTTCTAGATTAAGGCGTGGTTGAGCGTCCCAAGCTTCCGATACCAAAACTACCTTTAGCTTTGGAAGCTAAAGTGGAATTCCAAGCAACCCATGAAATTTTTTACGTATTTCCATCGTAACCATTAAAAGAAAAAGTACTCATTTATTTTTCAAAACTTTGATTTAAATAAACCTTAACCCGATTAACACGAATCACCCGACCCGATATAATCTGGCTCGAATCTCACCAGAACATGACAACCCGATTTCTTATCAGGTTGGGTTACAGGTTATTTTTTTCAACTCAAAACCCGAATCAACCGACCCGATAACACCCATATTTAAAACTTCCAATTAGGGTCTGTTTGGTAGATTTAGATTTAGATTTGAATTTAAATTTAATATAGGAAAGAAAATATATATTATAAAATAGATAAATGATTAATTTTAATTTGATAAAGTTAAATTTGAATTATAAAATAATTTAAAAATAAAATGATGTGAGAGTTAAAATGAGACCCTCATGAAAAAAAGAGAGAAATCGCATCATGTTAGTTGGGTCTTACTTTAGTGGGGGTTAATTCTGATTTTTAAATCCAAACCCTCAAACCAATCATTACTTTTTTTTTTTATTGTCAAACCCCATGCTCTCTCCCAAAAACCATTAACCAAACGGCACCTTATAAATGTAAACAATCGTGTATATATTTAACGTAAAGAAGTTTAAAGTTTTTATGCGCTAGCTTTTAAAGAATGTATAAACAAATTTTCTAAAAAGCTGTGGCGCTTATTGTTAGGTTTGTGGATAAATATTAATACGTGTATGTCTAGTATCGAACCCGAGACCACGGGATTGCACACTTTACGTATGAGAATCGATGTTAAATAATTAATATATAAATAGTTATATTTAATTATTAAATCACAAATATTTAAGCGGTCGAACAAGAAAAGAATGGAGGGGTCCGAGTGTCGTTTTGTGGAACTTGAGGAGGTGATAGACTCTAACTTGAAGAACAAGTTTGAGGGCTATATAAACACCCTATTTTCTTCACAAATAGGAACGACACATAAAAAAAAAACCCTTACATTGGATATTGTTATGAATCATGAATCATGAATCACTGTATGATATCTTACATATATTTATCATATACATGCATGCTAATATATTATAATATACGCATGTCATGACCATGTGTATGGATTCATGATTTTTATTCTTTTCTTTCTCCATGGTGTATTGGATCGACAGTATATATATAATAAAGGGTTCGACCGATTTATTTTTGTTTAAAGCTAAACATTGTTTTGTGCTTTATGATATTTGTGATTCAAGAACTAGCATTCACATCAAATCGCTAATAGTACGTGTGTACAAGAACGTGGTGTAAACACACTATTGTTTACATCTTGGATCGATTAACAAAACGGTAAGGGGTTAATCAATAGATCCCTAATTCATATAAACCCTAATTAGGGTTCATCCAAGAATTCAAGATTGCATACGGTACGTTGTTTATTTATGTTTTAGTTAACCTTTATATGTTATACTTGATCCTACGCTTCCGCATATGTGACTACTTGATATTAGAATATATATATATGATTGTCATGGTTATTAAATTCTAACAGTGGTATCACGAGCCTACTATAACATGTAATTGATTACTAAAACACATAAAATTGAATCTTTAATGTTTTAGATACATGCTTAGATGTTGTTTTGATCTAGGGCTTATTTAAATTTTCGAAACCCTAAAAATTGGGAGGGGGGTCGATTTACCCCTTTATCCAAATTAGGGTTTGTGGATTAAATATTAATTTGTTTAAGAACCCTAGGTCATTAACAAGTTTATGTGTTAATTGGACGTACTTGTGACCTAATTGCTAATTGTTATGCATGAATCCATGATGAAACATGCATGTTAGTCATGGATTAATTAAGTGATTAACTATTTAATTGTTAGTATTGTTTTCACATGTAATTATTAGATAGATCTAAAAAATTGGGGAAGACCCGAACTGTAATTAAAATCAATTTATGTGCTATGTGGTGTATTAATTAACTCTAGCTTACGCAATTGATTATTCGATGGATGTGGCTCACTTGTGCAAAGTGAAAGCTTTAGTTAATTATACACATTATGAAAACCTAGAATTGATTTAATTAGGGTTTATCTAATTAAGTATGCATGTGGCTAATTGTTTCACCTTTATAATTATTTTGATTATTAGTTGTTTATTTGTTTTCTTTTATAATTACTTGTTATGTGCTTGATACGATTGTAAGCAATAAAAAGGGTAATTTTATGAAAAGAAAATTAATTGGACTAATAATGGTGAAACATAATTATTATTAAGAACTTTACACTACGAAATCTTATGTGTCATACTTAGGGGTTGGCCTTACATGCCGTAATGCGTTAAATGCATCCTCGCGATGAGATTTGTATTGTAAATGTTTTTAATATGTTTTAAGATAAAAGTTATAAACTTTTGCTTGATTGATGTTTTTGTACGTAAGGTTTTGAAAGTAAGTCCTCTTTAGACAAAGTCATGGTGATGGAAACAAGGTTTGGAAAGAGCCTAGTGTCTACCTTTGGTTTCCATACACTTATGAGTTCGTTAAAGACACCTTACCTACATCTCCATTATATGTACAATATCATCTTAAGGGTGATTTACCTGAATTCCACTTGTTGGATGATAATTGAAGGTTCTTCTTTAATTGGTGAACCCAATACCTCAAACAAAAGATTTTAATTTTATCTTGCTAATTGGTAAATTATAAATTGTTTTGAAAACTTATGTTATAAAGATGAGTGCATGCATCTTTATACATGTTTTGATTGTCACATCAAAATTTAATACCCTAATAAATTTAAGTTGCATGCCATCTAACTATAAGGAACACTTGGAATTAATTCTTTGGTATGCGTGAGACCTAGGCCAAAGATTAATGACAAGGCAAATTTCCGAGTGTGCGTGAGACCACACATGGAGAATTTGCAGTTTCTAAGTTAGACGACTTAAGTAAGTTGATGCGTGAGACCTAGAACTTACGGCATGAGATGGGATGAAACATGCTTACATTGCAAATTGATGAATCAATTTGATGTAAATCCCATAATGATCTAGGAATTGGAAAATTGTTTGCCAATTATTGGTCGACAGATTACCATCTTTTATACTTTCATTACTAGCAGATCAACTGATGTAATGAAACTTATGAAAAGTTGGATCCTA
>LBNU01017656.1:228097-263054 GCA_014162995.1 Artemisia annua
AAAAAGACAAAAATAATTTTCATTTTTATTTTTAAAATTTGTTTTTAGTTCAGTAAGATTTTTAAAAATTATATTGGTAGATTAAATCTTTTATTTGTTAATTAGTTTAATTTTCTTTTATTAAACAAAAATACAAAAATAGTTTTTAATTCTCAAATAAAAATAAAAAGCCAAAAAATAATAATTTTCTTTTTCTAAAAATTTTCTTTTATCATTTTTAGTTTTTAAAAATTTAAATTGCATCCCTAGCATTAGATTTGCATTAATTTCACGTTTTTAGTTGTTACGTTACGTTTATTTCACGTTTAATTAATTCGTAGTTACGTTTTTAGCTTACGTGTGCTTTGATTACGTGATTTGCTTATCTAATTACTTGATTGTGATTTATTTGCTTATCATTAGTGTAATTCTCATTTTTATCATTTTTACCATTTTTCACTACACGTTTTACGATTTCGAAATCGATATTCCATTTAGCCTTCACACGGACACGACCCGGGTAATTTCTTATTAAGAAATTATTTGGAAAAATACTATACTAAAACGATAACACCACCCCCTCTTACTAAGTCAAGGGAAGTAATCATTGGGCTACCCTGTCCCAAGCTCTATGAGACCTTCACCAAGAAGAAGGGTAAGAAGAAGGTTGAGGATGTGAAGGGGAAAGGAAAAGGGAAGATGGAGTAGATGTTAAGGTGTCTGGTAGTTGGTGTTTGTTTTGTTGATGGATGTTAAGTTTTAGTTGTTTGAATTGATTGTAATTTCCTCCTTTGATAATGAATGGACTTTTGTTTTTCTCTTAATTGTTATGCAGATTGTTCTGTTCTTAAGTTTGATTCTTCTGAAATAGTCCAAACATTCTATCAGCAGGAACTATAATCAGCAGGAACTATATAAGCAATCCGTAGGAACCATCTATCAGCAGAAATCACCCTCAGCAGTATTGTGCAAAAATATCTTTAGAAAAGATCTTAGGGTATTTACTCTGCCACCTAATACGCATCAGTGGACCTACACTTTGACTTTTGCCTGTAAAACAGATCCAAAACTTACACAAAACCTAATTATCCATCAATAGCAAAAACCATGAGCTCAAAACCCCAAATTATTGAACCTTCATCTGATGCTGTAATCCAAATTGAATCACCAACGCGGAGCACAGATGAATCCCCAAACACAGAGAAGAACCACATTACCAAAAGGCCATCTAAGAAGAAGATGAATGATGTTGGAACATCAAGCAAGGTTTCCAATCCGGCCATGTCACCTGAATCTTCTGAAGACTCCAATCCTTGGATTCCTCTCCAACTACCTCCTAGGGAGCTCATATCACCTTTCCTTTGTACTTCCTCAGATGAGGATGAACCCCAAAGTCAAGCTCCCTCAACTCCAACAGAATCAGCAGAAAACTCTTCCAAACTTCCAAACTGGGGGTTTGATTCAGATCTCTCTGATGATGATGGGAAGGGCAAAGGGAAAGGAAAGGTGGAGTAGTGTCAGGGTTTAGAGTCATGATTCAAGTTGTGTCAGGGTCTGTAGTTTCACCATCTTTTGTAATAATCATTGATGATTAATGAATTTACATTTCCCTTAACTGTCACTTTGATGTTTGTTTCCTGAGTAAACTTAATTATTTCAATTCCACTGATATGAGTCAATTCTACGGATGCAGTCACACCTCAGTAGTAACATTTATCAGCAGAAACATGAACATCAGCAGAAACACTTATCTGCAAAACAAACACACTAAACAAAACACACAAGACAATCTAAGCCTGATAACGGTTAGTATATACAACAAGTAACCTGCATAACAAAGTTAGTAAACATACAAAATACATATTCTACAAATCCTCCCCAGAGGCATATGCCTCCCCTTAGGCCTATGCCTCCCCTCAAACATAACATTCAAGGGTTGACCATCCCAATATGGACAACTAAGTGATTAAACCTAGGTCCATCAAAAGCCTTTGTTAATAGATCAGCCACATTATCATCTGTATGGATTTTAAGCACCTGAATTAAGTGTTTCTCATTTGCATCCCTAATAAAATGGTGCTTAATTTCAATGTGCTTAGTTCTATTATGATACACTGGATTCTTAACTATGCAGATGGTACTTTGGTTATCAATAAAGATTTTAGTGTTCATGAAATTGAACCCATAATCAAGTAGTTGATTTTGTATCCAAAGAACCTGGATACAGCAGTTAGCAGCAGCAACATACTCTGCTTCAGTAGAGGAATTGGCCACAATAGTCTGCTTCTTGCACTGCCAAGAAATCAACCTTCTTCCAAGGAATTGGCAACCTCCAGTAGTGGACTTTCTATGTAAATTGGCACCAGCATAATCACTGTCACTGTAGGCTTCCAACACAAAAGGAGACTCTCTTGGGTACCAAAGACCAAGTTTAGGTTGGCCTTTAAGATACTTAAAGATCTTCTTCAGTCCTTTTGACGTTTCCTTTTAGCTAACTTTTTTTAATTTGACCCATTTGAGATAAACGACAAGCCAAAGCAACCCATTTATAGGTAAATGGGTCAGAATTGCAATCTCTAATTACTAAGCCGCATTCTCTTTATGTGATTTCAGCATGATGCATTTTACGGCCAACACAATTTGAGTATGAGAATTTTCGTGATCAGCACATCAAAAAAAATTGTTGTTAACTACATATCATCTCTAGAGGTGAACTTTCTGAAAAGTATTGCGACACGATTCAAAGGGAGCCCAACCAAACTAGTTTTTCGTTTCCTAGGACAAGATGAAACCGAGCCATCAACCAACCAAACATATGGTTCTCTACTGGCTAATTTGAAACTTATAAAAACGTTTCCGTCCAGGATTTTGGTTCCTAAATCATATATATGGCCTGTGTGTCCAGATTTCTATTTGCAACCATCTACCTCATTGGTCTTAGACGCTCACAAGGAGGGTCTAGAAATATTTGCTTCTGATTTTGTGAATGATGCGCCATTGCCATATAATTATAGTTTTGACCCTGCATCAGAGTATCTCTCTTACGGTGATAATGGAAAATTCTCTGTTGATGGTGTGCTTTCTGACAACCCAATTACTCCATCAGCAGCTTTTGGTAAGTTTGTACATTGCACCTTCCAAAAAAGCTCATTTTTATCAAATGTTTCTCTTTATAATTAAGGAACAACTTATGGGATGCTAAGATTTAGTATTCTCCTTTATATAAATTATCAACTTCAAAAATTACTATTCAATTCAAGTTTTCAATTTTTCTCTTAAACTTATACCAATATTTATTTCACACCCTTAGATTTACTTAGATTACAAATTGTGCCCATAATATTGATCTAGACCCGCTGCAACACCTGGATAAGTAAAAACCTTGTTAGACATCATATGGTAAAAATCTAATCTCACAGTTGGGTTCGTGGCCCACGATTCATTACCCTATATAACATGGAAAATACCTTTCTTATTCGTTTTTGTCTTCTTAATGTCTTAAGTTTTACCACTACAGATTGCTTAGCTAACCTGGGAAAAAATCAATCACGGCAAGGTCAGTACTTTCGAGGATTGTTTTTCTAACTAGGATCTTTATATTTAGTTTTTTCTACTTCTCAAATGGCTATTCTTAGAGGTGGTAGGGAAAATCTATTTACTTATGAATGGGTCGATCTTTGTTTTGTCTTACATGGAAGTTGCCCAAAATCTTTCTAGTGATTGAACCTTTAAATTATTTTATCACAGATTTATATTGTTACTGTAATAATAATGCTATGGTAATCGTATTTAACACATTCAACCATCATTAAAGAAATGGACAATTAAGTGTTAAAAGGGCCAACCTCGATCTGGACCAGCCTCTTTTGACCCGTTACCCAACCTGCCCATCCCCCATTATTAAACTACTGTAGATTGGAACTGACCAGTAGCTTAACCTTTGTTCTTTTCCAGCAAAACCTTTAATCATCACATCTGAAGGAGCAAGTGGAGACTACCCTGGTTGTACTGATCTAGCATATAGAAAAGCTGTTTCTGATGGTGCAGATATTATTGACTGTCCTGTACAAATGACTAGTGACAGAGTACCTATTTGTTTAGGTTCTATGAACCTCCTTGATAGAACAAATATTGCAGAATCAGGCTTTACCAACCTTACATCAAGCATTCCTGAGCTTCAGAAAGGTTCCGGTATATATACATTTAGCCTCACCTGGAGCCAGATTCAAAGTGTGAGACGTAAGTAATCTACTCTCAACTTCCTTTTCATCCATTTCTACATATGATTAAATATTTCAAACTTCGCATTTTCAATCCAAACTTTTGTTGGAATATGGTTAATTTTATTAACGTGTAAATGTCTAGAATCAAACACGAGACCTCGGGATTGCACACATTGCAAATGAGTATTAAGGAAAAATAATAAATATATTTTTATATTTATTATTAGACACAAGAACTTAACGAACGTTAGTGTTTTCCGTTAAATGACTAACGACCGTTAAACGAGAATAAGGAAAGTATAATTGTGTATAATATGGAAAGTCAAGAAGGATCCAGAACACCCCTTTGGGTTGTGTACCGATCGGCCAAGGAGAGGGGAAACCCAATCCTTGTCAAACTTGGACTCCAAGATTACTAGCCTATAAATACAATTGGGATTTCTAGGTTTTTCATTGATTCTCTTCTACACACAATTATCCCTAACTTTCCTCTCTTCTCTTTGTTTCTCAAATCTGATCGAACACCCCTATACACGAAGGGTTTTCAATTTTTGTTTTACAAAATCAATTCTTGTGTAGTTTCTTGCAAAACCTTAATACGGTTTAATTTGTGTGTACAAGAACGAGGTAACAACACACTATTGTTGTTATCAAGAGATCGTTAAAAAAAAAGGTAAGGGGTTTAACATTGATCTACATAAACCCTAATTAGGGTTCATCACTTGTTCTTCCATCAATCAAGAATTGCATACGGTTCGTTTTCTATTTATGTTTTAGTTAACTATTACTTGTTATACATGATCCTACGCTTCCGCATCTTTGTGCTACTTGATATTAATTATTATATATGATAGTCATAATTATAAAATTCTAACAGTGGTAAAAAGCACAAGGCCAGATGTGGCATTTGCTCAGAACTTAACCAGTCGATATCAGCAAAATCCAGGTGAAGCTCACTGGACTGCTGTGAAGAATATTCTTAAGTACCTTAGGGCTACTAAAGATGTATTCTTAGTTTATGGGGGTAATCCAGATCCAAACGCAGAACTTGATGTAACAGGTTACTGTGATGCTTCATGGAAAAGTGATAAGGATGATACGAAGTCTCATACGGGTTATGTCTTTGTCATTAATGGAGGAGCTGTGGATTGGAGGAGCAAGAAGCAGAGTATATTAGCTATGTCTGCGACAGAAAGTGAGTATGTAGCTGCTTCAGAAGCTGCAATGGAAGCTGTTTGGATTAGGAAGTTCGTTTCGGGGCTTAGAGTTATGCCATCGATACAACGACCTATAAAAATGTATTGCGACAATTCTGCTGCAATCACATTTGCCCATGAGCCTGGACTCATGAGGGGCACCAGACATTTCCCGATGAAATATCACTACGTGCGTGAGCAAGTGGAGATTGGAGAGATCGATTTACTCAAAGTTCACACAGATGATAACTTGGCTGATCAATTGACGAAAGCTCTACCTGGCACTAAGCTTTATAAGCTAGCTGAAGGAATAGGTCTTCGTAAAGCTGAAAGTTTCATGCCCATTTGTGATTAGTATTTGGATAAAGGATGTAATGTACGATTATTAATTTCCAATGAAATAAAGTATGGTTATGTTTATTTCAATTGCTTTAATAATTTATATCCTGTTTTGCATGTTTATATCCTTGAATAATTTTATTATTCTAAAACTGTCCATTGTTGGTTAATAATATGGGAATATTATTAAGGGAAGACAATTAAGATATTCAATGAATTGGATATTGGACTTATCCCAAACTACACGATGTTACTTATTTAAGTAAATCATAATTAGTTATCCTCAGACTTGAGATACCAGATAAGTGTCATGAATGTAGTGCATTTCTGTGGAGCAATCTACCGCTAACCGTAACTGGTAGTTATAAGGGTTATTTTCAGAAGTGTTGCAAAGTTCATGGGTTAGTCTTGTAGTCAAAATAGAATTTGTTCATTCAAATTTGTTTTGAAGTTTAATACTATGGGCCACTCGTAGGATTGACAAAATGTTTGCGTGGCCACGCCCAAAGTCTATCTGGAATACGTTCAGATGTTTTGGTAATTTTGTTCAATCATTGATATACGAGAAACTGAAAATTAATAAAGATTTATTTCTTTATTAATCAGAGTATTAGAAACAAAAGGATAATAATAACGATGAATCGTTAAGAGTTTTCCAGGAAACTTAGCTCGGTTTGAACTAGGGGCATTGGAGTGTTGCAAGACGCCGACCAATGTTATTTTACTGTTAATAAATAACCAAGTGGGAGCTGTTGGAATATGGTTAATTATATTAACGTGTAAATGTCTAGAATCAAACACGAGACCTCGGGATTGCACACATTGCAAATGAGTATTAAGGAAAAATAATAAATATATTTTTATATTTATTATTAGACACAAGAACTTAACGAACGTTAGTGTTTTCCGTTAAATGACTAACGACCGTTAAACGAGAATAAGGAAAGTATAATTGTGTATAATATGGAAAGTCAAGAAGGATCCGGAACACCCCTTTGGGTTGTGTACCGATCGGCCAAGGAGAGGGGAAACCCAATCCTTGTCAAACTTGGACTCCAAGATTACTAGCCTATAAATACAATTGGGATTTCTAGGTTTTTCATTGATTCTCTTCTACACACAATTATCCCTAACTTTCCTCTCTTCTCTTTGTTTCTCAAATCCGATCGAACACCCCTATACACTAAGGGTTTTCGATTTTTGTTTCACAAAATCAATTCTTGTGTAGTTTCTTGCAAAACCTTAATACGGTTTAATTTGTGTGTACAAGAACGAGGTAACAACACACTATTGTTGTTATCAAGAGATCGTTAAACAAAAAGGTAAGGGGTTTAACATTGATCTACATAAACCCTAATTAGGGTTCATCACTTATTCTTCCATCAATCAAGAATTGCATACGGTACGTTTTCTATTTATGTTTTAGTTAACTATTACTTGTTATACGTGATCCTACGCTTCCGCATCTTTGTGCCACTTGATATTAATTATTATATATGATAGTCATAATTATAAAATTCTAACAACTTTCACCTAAAATGTATTCTCATCTGAAAAATAAGGCTAGTTGAAAAAATGATCACTTAGATTACAGAACCGTGCTTTGGTATGAGATTTCACATGTGCCCCGAGGCTTCTTTTGATCTTCCATTTTTTTGTAGATGCTCTTTCAAAGATGAAATCCTTACTTTTGAAACAACAACATTGTTAAATCAAATAAAAAAAGTTGTTAGGGGTTCATTTGTCAATAATCCAGAACGGTCTAAAGTATATTTTCGTCACCCAGTTTGTAATATACTTTTACATTTGCACCAAAATTAGCTTCATGAAAAAAATTAGGGATGTTTGAGTTGTCTATAGGCAGTTAGGCACATATAGGGTGTCATCTGTTTGGATGTCATGGATGTTTTTCTTGTTGATTAGTCTACCTTATATATCTTTAGGTCGTTTATTATTTGATGGCAATGTTACAATATAATACCATTTCTTATGCTGAATTTTGATTTTTCCTTTCTCTTTTATGTTAGCTGCGATATTCAACAAATTTAAAAACTCCTCTTTGTCACGGAATCCAAAAGCCGAAAATGATGGAAAACTTATGACATTGTCTGACTTCTTGACCTTTGCAAGTAATGCTACTTCTATTTCTGGTGTGTTGATCAACATTAAGGTGAGTATGCTTGTCATATCCTTCTATGCGTCAGATTATTTGGATATAAAGCGGCATAAAGAACTTGTATTGCACCAGAAATATGACTCACACTTTTTTGGTTTTTCGACATACAGAATGCACCATACCTAGCAGCAAATCAAGGATTAAGTGTTGTAGATGCAGTAATGGATGTGTTGAATAAATCGACTTACATTAATCAACGAAGCAAGAAAATATTAATCCAGTCTTCCGATGGTGGGGTTTTGAAAATATTTAAGTCAAAGAGCAGTAGACATGAACTTGTTTTCGAGGTTGATGAGAACATCCGTGATGCCACGAATTCAACCATATCAGAGATCAGCAAGATGGCTAATTCTGTTGTGGTAGGCAAAGAGTCCGTCTTTCCTAAAAATGGAGGATTTCTTACTGGTCAAACTGATGTTGTGGACAAGCTTCAGGCGTTTAAGCTTCTTGTATATGTACAAACAATGGACAACGAGTTTATTTCACAGCCATGGGACTTCTTTTCTGACCCATATGTTGAATTAAATGTTGGTGGTTATGAGCCCAGAGCAGGGTAAGATAATCAAAAGCCTAGCTACGTACCAAATTAATGGTTACCGGATATCACTTGGAATCGTGTTATCACTTTCCAAAGTAAACTATTCGACCCTAATGCCTGGGTATCACGAATATCTACTTGGGATAAGACCAAATGTTTGTTATTGAATTAGGCACAATTCAACAACCCTTGCGTATTATAGTGTTTATGTTTTCTGTGTGTCTTTCATGCTCAACATAATTCCTCTTAAATAGGAAAGTACTCATGGCTAGTTAAATGGAATTATGAGAATTAATCGGCCCATTAATCTCCACATAATTACCCCCATTATAGCCAAAGATAGTGGTTACATGACCAATTAAACGTGGTCATAAGAGCAGATATAACTGTCATTTGAATAGGTCAAAACAGTTACATTATCTGCTAGCAGCAGAGTCATCAGCAGAATCAGCTAGCAGCAGGATCAGCTGGCAGCAGAATCCTAGCAGCAGATTCACAACACTAGCAGCAGAATCAGATTCATGCATCAGCAGAATCAGATTCACACTAGCACAACCACTATTGAGTCAGGGTAATCAGGGACTTGATGGGTGTACACTCCGTACCTCCAAACCCATTTCCAAGTATGATTTGATCCCTCAAGTGCACTAAATTTTCCAACAATCCTCCCCAAATTTAGTTCACTTCCTTAGCATGAAAATCAAACATAAGACAAACATATGCATAAACGAAAATATCCTGAGGATTGAATTTCCATCTTAGTAATTACACGTTCAAATATTCGAGAATCAGGGTGTTACAAAGAATTGAACCCTTCAACCCATTTGAATACCTGAAGATAAAATACACATACATTTTCAAACACTAAAATACTCCTGACACTATACAAGCCATGTGTCCATATCCAATTCATAAATGTTGTAAAAGCTAAAAGTCCATAGCTTCTTGAAGCGGCAAAACTTCAACATTTACATAGGTGGTTCGTCTTTATTCATGCTCCTGCTTAGCACTTTTTCAAAGAAAGTTAACCATTGAGAAGTAAAGACTTCATCCTCCTTTTCAGCAGGTTCTGAGCACAACCTTGGGACGATTGTAAAACATGTGCTCCAGTACACTGAATGTTCAGCTTTCCACATTGAACTCAACTCCCAAGTTTCCTCAGGAGGGAGTTGGGTGTCCTAGCATTCAGTGACTAAGTTGGACTTTAAACCCATCCCTTTAGCAGACTTTAAAACCAAGTCTCTAGCCAAACCCTTCGTCAAGTGATCAGCTAAGTTATGTTGAGATCTAACAAACTCTATAGATATCACCCCATTCATGATGAGCTCACGAATCATGCTTTGCCTGACACCTAAGTGTCCATACTTCCCATTGTACATCTGGCTATAAGCCTTTGCCAATGTAGCAGCACTATCACACCGGATAGACATAGGTGCTATAGGTTTAGGCCACAATGTAATCTCAAGAAGCAAGTTTTTCAACCATTCAGCCTCTTTACCAGCAGCTGCTAAAGCCACAAATTCTGATTCCATTGTTGAACTGGTGATGCAAGTTTGCTTCTTGGATGCCCAAGAAATTGCACCTCCACCAAGTAGGAATACCCAGCCACTGGTAGACGAATTGTATTCAGTGTTATTTATCCAACTTGCATCAGTGTAACCTTCCAACACTGATGGATAACCAGTATATGAGAGACTATAATCCATAGTTCTCTTCAAATACTTCAGTACCCTCTGAATTGCTTGCCAGTGTTGAGCACTAGGATTACTAGTATACCTGCTCAATTTTCCCACTGCAAAAGCAATATCAGGCCTTGTACAAGTCATGGCATACATCAGGCAGCCAATTACCCTAGAATACTCAAGTTGAGATACAGCTTTGCCAGTATTAGGCATCAGCTTCTCAGTTGTATCCATAGGAGTACTCACTGGAGTACAATCAAAGCAATTAAATTTCTTCAGTACCTTCTCAATGTAATGAGACTGAGAAATTGATATACCATTGCTTTCATGTTTAATCCTTATACCAAGGATAACATCAGCCTCCCCCATGTCCTTCATGGAGAACCTTGATGACAAAAATTCCTTTGTCAGGTCAACTTGATTTTGGTCAGTTCCAAAGATCAACATGTCATCAACATATAGGCAAATGATGACTCCTTTACCAGATTCATCAAATTTGCTATATACACATTTGTCAGCTTGGTTAAGAACATAACCACTAGACAAAACCACTTCATCAAACTTTTGATGCCATTGCTTAGGTGCCTGTTTCAGTCCATATAAGGACTTAATCAGTTTGCACACCTTGTTTTCATTGCCAGGCATGATGAAGCCCTGAGGTTGGTTCATGTAAACCTCCTCATCCAATTCACCATTCAAGAAAGCTGTCTTCACATCCATCTGATGTATAATCAGATTGTGAATTGATGCCAAAGCAATCAGCAATCTTATGGTACTGATACGTGCCACAGGGGCATAAGTATCAAAATAGTCTATTCCTGACTTTTGTTTAAAGCCCTGAATGACCAGCCTTGCCTTGAACTTTTCAATAGTTCCATCTACCTTCATTTTCCTTTTGAAAATCCATTTGCAACCTAGAGGTTTGCAACCTGGTGGTAGATCAACCAACACCCAAGTGTTGTTGCCCATGATGGAATCAATCTCATCATTTATTGCTTCTTTCCAGAAAGCAACATCCTGGGACTTCATTGCTTCTTCAAATGTTTTGGGATCATCCTCAACAATGAAGCAATAGGAGTATTGGTCAGAGACCTCACTCCTAGTACCTTCAATTAAATATAATTGAAACTCAGGTCCAAATGACTTTGGAGTCCTCACCCTATTGCTCTTTCTGAGCTCAGGTACAGGTTGTTGTTCCACAACCTCAGCAGGAACCTCATCAGAGGTTTCTGAAACACCAATGTCATCAGTTCCATTGGGAATCCTGTGACTTGGTCTAGGGACTGATGAGAATCTATTCTCATCAAAGAGTGCATCCCTTGATTCAATTATAAAGTTAATTGAAACAGATTCATTAGGTTCAATAACATAAAACCTATAAGCCTTGGAATGCTCAGCATATCCAACAAAGATGCATTCAATGCCTCTTTCACCCAAAGTTTTCAATTTTGGATCAGGGAGTCTTGCAACAGCCCTACAACCCCACACCCTGAGATAATTCAGGTTGGGTTTTCTTTTAGTCCAGAGTTCATAAGGGGTAACCTTGTTCCTTTTGTTTGGAACCCTATTTAATAAATAGCAAGCTGTTAACATAGCTTCACCCCAGAACCCTTGACTCAGTCCTGAAAAGGACAACATGGAGTTAACCATCTCTTTCAGCACCCTGTTTTTCCTTTCAGAGATACCATTTTGTTGAGGAGTATAAGGAGCAGTTGTTTTATGGATTATACCAACAGACTGAAAATACAAAGGATCCATGTATTCACAGAGCAGTTGTTTTATGGATTATACCAACAGACTGAAAATACAAAGGATCCATGTATTCACCTCCCCTATCAGTCCTGAATCTTTTGATCAAGGACCCAAGTTGCAATTCAACTTCAGTTTTAAATACTTTGAATTTATCTAATGCTTCATCCTTGGTATGTAACAGATAGACATAAAAAAACCTAGAAGCATCATCAATAAATGTCACAAAGTACTTCTTATTCCCCAAAGAGGGAGTGGCATGCAAATCACACAGGTCACTGTGTATAAGCTCCAAGAGCTCAGTCTCACGTTTTACACCTTGAAAAGGTTTCTTAGTGATCTTGGTCAACATGCAAGTTTTACACTTTTCAGTGTCCATGTCAAATGTTGGGATTAACCTATCCTTAGACATATCTTGCATCCTTTTATAATGTACATGGCCAAGTCTTGCATGCCAAAGGGTAGAGTCATTCATTTTAGAGGTTGACATAAAGGCTGAATTAACAATATTATTAACAATATTAAGCCTGAACATTTGATTACACAAATAGCCAAAACCAATAAAAACACCATGTTTAGACAATATAAATTTATCAGATTCAATAACTTGTTTATATCCATGATTATTCAAAACACTACTTGAAACCAAGTTTTTCCTTATATCAGGAACATGAATAACATGAAACAAAGTTACAATCTTTCCAGAACTAAAATTAAGGTCTACACAACCACGACCATGCACCAAGGCTGTTGACTCATTTCCCATGTGAAGAATAGATCCATCATTCAGTGACTCATAAGTCTTGAACCAGCATCTATCTTTGCACACATGAACAGTTGCTCCAGAGTCAACCCACCAAGCAACATCATCATCCTGCACATAGTTAGATTCATATACATATGTAACATAATAAACCTGAAGAGATTCATTAAACATATTCTGACCTTTCAGTGAATTGGTTGAACCACCACTTTCTGAACCACTAGTGCCTGAACCATTGGTTTTACCACCAACATTAACACCCTTGCAATCCCTTTTAATGTGACCAGGTTTGCCACATTTCCAACAAGTAGGTGTTGCCTTCTTGTTAGGGTCAGCCCTTGTGTTATCATGATGTTTACGCTTGCCTTTGTTGTCATTGTACCTGGTGGAATTGTTATGTTCCACCATATTGACAACAGATGCACCAGTAGCATTGCTATTCTTTGGCTTGTCATTATCCTGCGCTCTGAGTTATTCCTCAATACGCAATGACTACCCAACTGAACAAGAGTCAGTTCTTCCTTCTTATGTTTCAAGGTATGCTTGAAATCTTTCTAAGAAGGAGGTAGTTTGTCAATGATACAAGAGACTGAAATAGCCTCATCCATGTTCAATTNCTTGTATATGTACAAACAATGGACAACGAGTTTATTTCACAGCCATGGGACTTCTTTTCTGACCCATATGTTGAATTAAATGTTGGTGGTTATGAGCCCAGAGCAGGGTAAGATAATCAAAAGCCTAGCTACGTACCAAATTAATGGTTACCGGATATCACTTGGAATCGTGTTATCACTTTCCAAAGTAAACTATTCGACCCTAATGCCTGGGTATCACGAATATCTACTTGGGATAAGACCAAATGTTTGTTATTGAATTAGGCACAATTCAACAACCCTTGCGTATTATAGTGTTTATGTTTTCTGTGTGTCTTTCATGCTCAACATAATTCCTCTTAAATAGGAAAGTACTCATGGCTAGTCAAATGGAATTATGAGAATTAATCGGCCCATTAATCTCCACATAATTATCCCCATTATAGCCACTAAATAGTGGTTATAAGACCAATTAAATGTGGTCATGATTGCAGATGTAACTGATTTGAATAAATCAAGTCAGTTACAATCTTATCCAGTGCTCCATCAGCAGAATCTCTGCTTATCAGTAGGAACACAATACTATCTGCTGAAACATCTATCAGCAGGAACATAATACTATCTGCTGAAACATCTATCAATAGGAACATAGTACTATCAGCAGTATCACTGCTTAACCACTATTTCAGTCAGGGTAATCAGGGACTTATGGGTGTACACTCCGTACCTCCAAACCCATTTCCAAGTATGATTTGATCCCTCAAGTGCACTAAATTTTCCAACATTAAACACGTATGTGCAGGGAGCTAATGTTGATGGTGTTGTTACGGATTATCCAGCTACTGCAGCCAGATACAGAAGTAAGCTTATTTTATCAATATAATTGTTTATTATATCAACTGTATGATGCTTTAATTTGAACAAGATGGGCGGGTGGTTAATGGGTCGAGACGTCTAGTTTGGGATTAGTTTATTGCAATAAAAATGTAATATTTTTTGTAAAATTGTTTTTATCTTATGCATCATTATAAAATGGATTTCGGCGACTTTCAACTCGTTCAACCCATTCTCTATTTAGCTCAAAGTTATTTTGACCTGTTTGATATAAACATAACCCAAATAGGCCCATTCATGAAAATAGTATGTTTTAATAAAGTTCAACAATTAATCCTTTTTATTTATTTATTTATTTATTTATTTATTTTTACTAACTAAAATGATGTAGGAGGTTTTATGCATTCGTAAGCATGCCATCAAGTCGGCCTTTTAAAGTTTACTTTATTTTTTTTACTATTCTTTTATTTACCCACAAGAGATCAAACATAACTTGAACACGGCCCGTTTATAAGTAATTTGACTTCCTCATCACTCATAGGAATTTAAGGGTTTATTTGTTACTAAACTTTGGAAATTACAGGTAACAAGTGTTTAGGATTACCAGCTAAAGAGACCCCACTATACATGACTCCTGCCCAAGCTGGACAGTTGCAACAATTCATGACATTACAGCTAATGCCTCCAGCTGAGGCTCCCAACCCAATCCTGACCGAAGAAGGCATATCTGATGCACCTATCCCTCCCGCCATAAAACCATCACCTCCGTCTTCTGGCAACTCAACATCACCAAGTGGTCAACCACCTAAAGCCAGAGTCGGAATTCTACTTTCTTCTTTTGCCATAGTTTTGGTTATGTTTCTCATAATTCGATTTGATTAAATGTAACCTCATTTTGTGATCGTTTAGTCTCTAGTTTAGATTACTTATAAATGAATGCTTTGATGCATTCTCGGCTGTCGTATTGACTTTATATTAGCATCTTGTAAGTAGTAATTTGTTCCTCGTGTGTAATTTTAGTAAACGTTGACTGTCGGGAACATTCGTGATGATTTCTTTGTAAGGTAACAATTATCTTCGTTGGTTTCGGTATCCATAGCAGGATTTTGGATTGCATTCTTTTTAAACAATTAGCCCAGTAAGAAACTAGTCGATACAACCAATGCTAACTTGACCCTTGACCATACAATGACTACCAACAGACTAAACAACCTTACAATGACTAGAAGCATTGAAAATTTGAAATAGAAGGAATTTTAACTACATCTCAGCCAAATGAGACAATGCCGGTCGAATAAAGACAAAACTTGAATGAATTTATTGGGAGGGTCGAATGGCATATCATTTAGTTTGGGAGGGTCAAACTTTTATTTTCTAGAAAATGTGACAAAACTTGAATGAATTTATTGGGAGGGTCGAATGGCATATCATTTGGTTTGGGAGGGTCAAACTTTTATTTTCTAGAAAATGTATAGTATATGATTTTTTTATTTTATTTATTTATTTATTTATTTATTTATTATTATTTTTTAAATATAAGTAAAATTCCAATGTTTTAGGGTATAGCCTAACCCGATCTCCACTAAGGTCCGGCCATGTTGTTGAATATTCATATCAAACATCATACAATCATACAGAATGGTGGCAAAATGTTAGTTACATGTGATTTTTAATTTGATGAACTAAACCTTTCATCTTTTATGTAGCTAAACCAACGCCCTATGTCACCCATTAAACAAACCTCAAGACAAAATACATAATTTTCAAGATATCACTCGTTTCTATAAGTAACCAATACTGTTTTCTCTCATAACATATAGAAACCATTTATTTTCATGTACAGATTTTTATGGAGCAGCACTTGGTTTTTGTGGTTTTACAGTCACAAACTGTAGCTTCCATTCAATGCCACTGGTGAACATATATGGGAGGTGAACTAATTACCGTTAGTGATTGCCATACCCAAGCAACTAATAACTCTCATGTTAGAATTATATTACTCCGTAATAACAATAAAAACAGGCATACAAGCGAATTAGGTGAAACTTTATTATATATAATAGTTTGAAATAAAACATCACAAAGTTACATAATACTCTGAGGCCAAGGATAAACATTATGCCAATCTGGCCCGGGGAATGGCGAGTTTTTTCGAGATACATAAAATGCATCTGGCCTAATGGACCAGTAACAATGTTGTGTAGCTAAAATAGGTTTATATTTGTAGCAAATCTTAGAGATTTGTTTATTAAATAAATCAACATTAATATTTGTAACACCCCCAAAATCTGGTTTAGCGGAAGCATACATGTTTGGGTGCTACTAAAATGGTATCACAACACAAAGTACAAAGAACAGTTTTACCTCAACCGTTTAACAGAAATTTCTTATTCAAAAGGATTTCGTTTACAGCGTTCCAAAAACAGTGTGGAAAGATAAGCCCATAAAGGAATTACAGCGGTCCCAAATACATCAGAGTCATCTATGACCATGCCATGCCCTGCCAAAGCCTCCAGGAGTAAGGTATCACTTTAAACCTGAAAATACATGCTAAAGTGTCAACACGAGGTTGGTGAGTTCATAAGTTTCTATGAATAGTAATTCAGTGTTAAAGAAGTGTGGACCACAAGGTTTTCGCATGTGAAAATCATTCACATATAAAATATATAGTTCAGTTCTAGTGACCTCTGCTTCACTTGCAGTGACAGGAGAAAATCAGTCAAATGCAGCTTACCCCAGTAGGTGTCAAACCGATCACCCAAGTGTATGCGTCCGTTTGCCTAACTGGACAAACCGCACAGAGAGTAGGTGTCTAACCGATCACCCAAGTGTATGCGTCCGTTTGCCTAACCGGATAAACCNAGTTATGGTTAATTTGATATATAATATATTGAAATCTTACAAACAAAACTTCCACCAATTCACCACTTGAGCCAAAATTTTATGTCTTAAAAAAACCCCAATAGTTTCATAATTTTTATCTATGCCGATTTATACATATACACATAAAAGTGTATATTTCGTCTTAAACTCGCGTAATTAGCATAAATCACATTTGTGTCCTCAAATTAGTACCACAAGCAACAAAATTTACCACACAAGCAAGAAATAAATTTGTATGAAAACTTCATAAAATTCAAGATATATGCATGCATACACAATCCATAGCTTTTTCCAATTTAGCAAAATATATACATTTAGCACTTGATAACATCATTAAACATCAACACAACATGAAATGAACAAGATTAGCAAAGTTTGATGAATCCTTACAATGATGTTGTAAGTTAACGTGGCTATGGAGGGAGAAAGGAGACCCAAAACACTTCCAAATTAACCCAAATCAACTAATAATTACCCCAAAATACTTGTGAATGTCACCCAAGATTCTTGATCTTCAAAAATTTAGAGAGAAAATGTGTATGTGTGTGTGTTTGTGCACGGCTAAACAAGGGGAAGAAGAAGAGAAGTATTTGTTTTGGGTGCAATCTATTAACTAGTTAAAGAGTTGATTTGGATATTAGATTTGGTTAATAGTGTGTTTTGTGGTTAAAGAGGTGTTTGCTTGTTCTCTAGTGGGGAGGGGGCATCTTGGCCGGTTTATAGAATCCAAGGGAGGGTGATGTTTAAATTTTACTCCCCGTTGGATTATCGTGTGTCGGTTTAGGCTTAAACGTAGCCATTACGTTCCGGTTTGATGTTTTTGGACACGTATACGTAAAATAAAGTTTTTAGCCACGATTTTGTCAGAAATGTAATAAAATGAGTTTACTGACTCAAAAATATGTTTACTTGACTTTTATCATAAGTACTGTGGTGTCGGTTCGCGTGCAGCGTTGTTTTTCAGAAAGTGTGAGAAAGCTCTCAGTAAATTACGAAACTTGTCAGTAACTATCCGAAATGGATTAATTTATGTTTACTGACAAAAATAGAATTTTTCAGTAATGACTGTAAGCTACAGTATACGTTACAGATAGCCGAAACGCTCAGAAATGCTCAAAAATATCCATTTATGCATAGAAATGCCCAGATTAGCTATAATAAATAAATAATTATTATAAAAATTAGTCTGGAAAATTTCGGTTTGTTACAATATTCTTTGAGCCCCAAATGAATTCGCCTTTTCACACCTTACTCCTACCTATATATGGTCTACAAAAGTGCCAGTCCATAGTTTCCCCGAGATTTGCGACATAATCAAAATAAGGTTCTTTATATGACTCATCTGTAACATAGATCTTTGTCACATTGACTACATCCGGTAGGTCATTCGTAACAAATAGATGCCAATTATAAGTTGGAAAACACTCACTTTTTGAACTATCAAATGAATTCGCACATGAAAACGTAGGGATGAAGAAGAGAATTGCAATGACAAAATAGACACACATTGTGAGTGTTTTGAGAAAAGAAAGTAAACCCATTCTCGATTTATATAGGACACATGGATTCATGTTTCCAAATACCAAATAGGATTGCATATTTTCATTAATTAAATAATAAAGTAACATTAATATCAAATAATCAAATTATAGTAATATATAAATTAAATTAATAGTGCATTTGTAACAAATTAAATAAAAGAATTTTTAAAAATTAATGTATATGAACGAAATTATAAATATCAAAATGAAAACATAAGTTACTGTTATGTGTAAATAAATATACGAGACTATACATATACGAACAACTCATGTTATATTCATTCTTTATGAGATTGAGTAAGGATTCCGGAAAAGTATTTCATTTATGACCATGTTCAATAACGACTAATATTATTCTGCTTTGTAAGTTTAAGCTGCATGTACACGGGTTTATAAATTAAATACTACTAAAATTATTATTAACATAAATATAAATATCAAAATGGAAGCACAACCTCACGGGTTATTGTGATATGAAAACATATACACGCTATTGTGCATATAGCAACGATGCATTTAATTACTCTTTAAACTTTAAATAAAGATATCCATTAAAAAAGTTTAAGGTTCATTTCGTGCTATTAAACATACATAATGTCAAAACATGATATAAATAGTTAAATTCAAACAATATCAAACTCAACACCATGCTAGTTAAACAAAGTCAAATCATGCGTGCAACTAAAAACTATACACAATTTATATTGATATTAACATATAATGAATATTTTATGTAAAAACCAACAAATACTATAACTATATAAGTATGAAGGATTCTACATAATTTTAAAAATCTTATTTAACCACTTTGTATATGCATCCAGACAGGTTTTATTATGCCAAAATAGAAATTTACAAGATATAAATTTACATTTTTAACCAATTGTATGATTGAAATTAGATAATATACAATTTGTATGGACAAATAATTAAAATTTAGATGTATTGTAACTTATATCAAAACACATTTGGATGGCGGTGTAGGTGACTGAGATGATGGTGGTGTTGGTGGTGGTAGTGATGGTAGTGTATGTTAATGAGGTGATAGTGTTAACTTTTAGAGTAAATACGCTGTTCGTCCCTAAGGTTGTACCAGTTGCACCACCAAAATAATTAATAGACAAAAATACACCGTTGGTCCCTGAACTTTCCCAAAAATATCGCCTGGGACCCTAAGTTTCAAAAAACGTCGCCATGCGTCCAAAAGTTGGCTTTTTTAGGCCGATTGCGTCCCTTGACCCGTTTTGGCTCGGTCAATGCACGTTTTATGTTCTACTTTGAGGGGCATAATAGTCCAATCACTTTTTAACTATTAGCTAACCCAAGCTAAACCCGAAATTCAAATTTAGGGACCAACGGTGTACTCACACATTGTTAACTATGCAACCTTACCGTATCTTCTCTGATACGCATATTAATGTTTTTGCGGGAATCAATAAACCCACACCGAACCATTGACATTTGAGTAAAACCTGATCATCTCACACACACATTGTCACATACAACCTCTACCAAACATAACCCTCAACAACCTACCCATATTCTATCTTATTGAATCCGATCTAATCACATACACACAAACACAAACCATCGGAAGTTGCAAGGCGTGCAAAATCAAACAACACACATACGAGGTAACAATATTTACTGATTTATATTTCATTCAAACGTTATTTGTGATAATCTTAATCATTAATGCAGTAGCTATGTATGGGAATCAATTACTTTGCGCTTTGGACAATCCTGAAGATGTTTTGGATGAGTTTGTAAGTTAACACCATATAAGAATTAAATGTTATTTCTCCAACAAACTAGTTTTAAGAAATTGACAATGCTTAAAACTTAATCTTGATATACAGGAACTACATAATGGTTACGTGTTAGGAGGATCCTATCATGGGAATCGTTATATTTACTTAGTTAACTATACGGGGATTAGATGGAGAGTTAGTGTAAGAAGAGTATCAGAATTAGGTGTTGTTTCTTTTTTCACTTAGCTAAGGATATGGACCCACTAAACCCCACTAAACTATTTAATATTGTTTATTTTTTAAGTGGGACCCATTTATTTCCTTTGTTTCATCTATATCTACAAGGGAAGAAATATGGATCCTTCCCATTAAGACATGCTAAGAGATGTGGACCCACATGGGACCCACTTACCACTTAGCTAAGAGAAAAAAAGAAACACAACCTTAGTCTGTGTTGTTGAGGGAGCAAGGTGGAATGATTTTGCGATGCACAACATCACCTGTTCGGATGTTGCTTATCTACATTTTATAGAAGATGGTGAGGATGTGTTTTATGTAGCTACTAACAATGAGAATTGGGAGGAGTTACATAGTTATGAACCAGAAAGTGCTCAGTTTTGGAGATGTTTAGTGCCAGTGACATACACATCTCTGTTTATGCAGTCATTGCCAAAAGATTTTCTAGGATGTTTGTATAGTCCAACAGCTACAGAGTCGGTCATGGTTACTAGTAACACCATTGATTACGAAGTTAGGGTGGAAAGTTCAAAAGATTGCTATGATCGATATGTCCATTCGCGCTTGTTTAGGTGTGGTTGGGAGAGACTGGTCCAAGACTTGAATATGAAACCTGGTCAGTGGATGGTGTTTACTCAGGTTGTCCCGGGGGAGGAGTATAATGTCATGTTGTTTGAACAAATGGAGGGGCCATCACAACAGTGGAGACATTCAGCACCAACATAGCCGTGAATGCCCTCTGTCACCAACCACATTACTATGGTATGTTTTAGTTTATTCACTTTAACTACATCAAGTATATTATAGTAGTGTAACTTATTGGATTATATGTAACTAATTGATGTGTTTCAAAATCTTTAAATTTATAAGATTAATTTTACCGATTCCTTAATACTCAAAACACACGGGTAAAAGTATAACCCTCGTTTATAGTAAAGAGTTTTGGTAAGACCAGGTCGTTCCACAGGGACTGAGGTTGCTCTTATGTATCAATTAACTAATCAAGATGATTTAGAAAACTTATGCAAATGTTTTACTGTGAAATTCAAGTATGAGACAAATATGATTACTTGGATAGTTGCTATAACTCAGTGATGGCTTATGATAATGATCTTAGTGGTTTAGTAAGTTCAACAAATGATTAGTTGTTTTCATCAAAATAACGTTTCATAAGTTAACAGTTGTGATTCAAGACTTATGTTTGCTAGTCCTTAAACGAGTGGTTAACAAGTGTAGTACTAGTTGCAATGTTTAAAACTCTATTGTTTATTTCAATACAAAAGCGATTTCTCCTTCAATTTATCAACACACATAGACATATGTCGAAAACCATAAAATACTAGTTGAATCTTTCGACCCTTTCCAATTAGTAATTATAATCAAAGAGATAAACAATGATGATAAGTTTAGAACACAGCAAGGTTGTAACATAAACAGGAAATCAACAAGAGATCATAACCACAACCACACACTTTATTATATTAACATATCAAAGCAACCATAAGGAGTTTAGCCTAACATGGCTTTAATAATCATGCTTACAGTGGTAATATCGTAAGAAATGATCAACACACTTTCTGAATTAATGTAATGAAGAAGCTACCGTCACTAGCGATCACCCCAATTAATATTGAGAGAGTAGTTCAACGCTTTTAGAACTTTGAATTTATTTCTATCACCCCAATGATTGGAATACAAGATGAATTATTATCAGAGCTTTGCTGGTTGTTGGGATGAGTGTTGGTATGAAAATGAGGCGAAATGAGGCTCTATTTATAGGTAAAGGTTGACTAGCCAGGCACTGAAGTACGCCGCACTTGATGGAAAGGTCGGCGGGCTTCACACTGAATGCCGGCGATCTAGGAGATAAACAGCGGCGGCCTTCAAGAGATTTCTTGGAGCCAAAGGGTCATTAATAGAGCTGAAGGCCGGCGCACTTGAGATGTAAGATCGGCGCACTTGACTTGATTTGACTTATATTGTATAGGATTATATTCGTCCCCGTAACCGGCGCACTTGAGACAAAAGCTCGGCTCTCTTTTCACTTGGAATAGGCTTTATCATAAGATTATCTTGAATTTGTACATTTTGCCTTGGTTCTTGAAGTTCTTTGTCTATTGGTCCTGAAATGCATTTTCATGCAATTAAGTATCGAAAGTCCATTTAAATCATATAGAAACTAACAAATAACGCTATATAAAATATGTATAATTCGAGCGTCGTCACTAATTATGTAATATTAAATTCAGATTTTGAAGCCCGTCGAATAAATTGGATGTGTAATTGGACGTTTTATACAGTCCATGACCAAGAAGAAAGGGCATTCTACAGGAAGATGACTGCATACTTTGTAAGTCTATTGGGAACCATTAGTGACATAGTTGCTTAATAAGATACATAGATGTCATTTTTATCAGATATTGTATGTCTTATACAAAGTTTGATGGATCAGAATGTCTTACAGTAGCATCCCATCACAAACTAAAGATAAGTTTTGTTCATTTTGTAACAGTTTATACCATAAGGAATTGTTAAGAAGTACAACTTGTATGGGTTCTCTATGGCTGTTGTGAAGCATCCAAGGATACAGAAAGTGTTCGAAGTATGTGAGAGAACAGTTCAAGTTGGTCAAGGGAAGTTGAGGAGGAAAGTGGTAATTGTTTCATCATCTAGTTTCAGGGAGTTGAGGGCGGAAGCATGGTTTTGTCAAGGTTCATTGGTCCACTTCTTTTTACGTGATGAAACTAATTGGTCACAAAGAGTTTTACATTTTGATGTGTGCTGAACTGCTGATGGAGCTTTACAGTTGGATGAATGATATTTTATAAACATCTTTTGTAGTTTGTATGTATGGTGCATTAGTGGCCACGAAAAAACTTGAACAATGGTTATACAAATGTTTTGTAACTATTTGTGTAGGATAAACCATATGGGTTTGTCCATAAACAATGTTTTCCAATTATGATGCAATATATGTATGCATAACTTTAGGTTTTCAAACGGATAATTTGTAGCACTTGTGTTTATGTGTTGACTTTATAAGTCAAAATGAGCTTAATAATGAGTTTGTTTTCACTGTTAGTCCCTCAATTTTTCTATGTTGCCGTTGGTATAGTTAAAACTCCCACCCATTATTAAGTTGAGTGTTCACATTTGGTCCCTCAATTTGACATTTAATATAATTAATCCCACCCCATTAAATCCGTACCCACTCTCGTCATATGCTGCTAAGTATTGACCAAAATTTGACTCATGGATTTTCAATTCTGACTTTAGATAGTCAAACTTCAAATAGAATATGACATTTACAATTTTGACTCATGAATTGCAACGTTGCTTTCTAGAGTTATATATATATGCTACTTTCAACTATGACTTTCTAAAAGTTCCAGCTTGGACTTTCTAAAAGTTTCAACAACAAATAGAAATTTGAGTAATGGAATTTTGACTTTCAAAAGTCAAATTGCCATGTCCATAACACACCCACAATATTTCAAAAGTTCCAACAACACCATTTAGGGTAATTTACAAACCAACACTTACACCACCTAAATTAGGCATTTGTTTTACAAGATAAACATTAATGAAACCATAGTCAAACAGGAACAACAAAATACGAGTTTAATTGTCAAATGGCTATTCGTAGAGGTGATTTTTATGGAGCAGCACTTGGTTTTTGTGGTTTTATAGTCACAAACTGTAGCTTCCATTCAATGCCACTGGTGAACATATATGGAGGTGAATTGATTACCGTTAGTGATTGCCATACCCAAGCAACTAATAACTAATAACTCTCATGTTAGAATTATATTAATAACGATAAAAAAAAACAGGCATACAAGCGAATCAGGTGAAACTTTATTATATATATTAGTTTGAAATAAAACATCACAAAGTTACATAATACTCTGAGGCCAAGGATAAACATTATGCCAATCTGGCCCGGGGAATGGCGAGTTTTTTCGAGATACATAAAATGCATCTGGTCTAATGGACCAATAACAATGTTGTGTAGCTAAAATAGGTTTATATTTGTAGCAAATCTTAGAGATTTGTTTATTAAATAAATCAACATTAATATTCTTTGAGCCCCAAATGAACTCGCCTTTCCACACCTTACTCTTACCTATATATGGTCTACAAAAGTGCCAGTCCATAGTTTCCCCGGGATTTGCGGCATAATTAACATAACGTGAATTATATGACTCATCTGTAACATAGATCTTTGTCACATTGACTACATCCGGTAGGTCATTCGTAACAAATAGATGCCAATTATAAGTTGGAAAACACTCACTTTTTGAACTATCAAATGAATTCGCACATGAAAACGTAGGGATGAAGAAGAGAATTGCAATGACAAAATAGACACACATTGTGAGTGTTTTGAGAAAACAAAGTAAACCCATTCTCGATTTATATAGGACACATGCATTCATGTTTCCAAATACCAAATAGGATTGCATATTTTCATTAATTAAATAATAAAGTAACAGTAATATCAAATAATCAAATTATAGTAATATATACATTAAATTAATAGTGTATGTGTAACAAATTAAATAAAATAAATTTAAATTAGTGTATGAACAAAATTATAAATATCAAAATGAAAGCACAATTCACTATTATGTGTAAATAAATATACCGTAAGATAATGATAAACCCGTAGGTATAACTTTATTAATAACCACTATATATAATAGTGAAACCCTAATACCCAAAACCCACAATTCGGGCTTGGGAATAATTATCCACTAACACTCCCCCGCAGTTCGAGCGGCGAAATCGTGAAAGCTCGAACTGGAGAAGTAAACTAAGAAAGCAAATTAAAACAATAAACCAAAATAAACTAAGAGCAAATATGACACCAACAAAAGTCGTCTCGGGAATTGATACCCTTGATTCGACACCAACAAAAGTCGTCTCGGGAATTGATACCCTGGATTCGACACCAATAAAAGTCGTCTCGGGAATTGATACCCTGGATTCGACATAAAAGACAAAAACAAACAATTAAATAACTATTACTTTTTATTTTATTTTTTTTTATTATTATTTTTTTTTTAAGAAACAAAAAAAAATCCAAATAGCCAAACACAGTGTCGTCTTCCTTGCGAACTTCGAATCGTCCTTATTGGCCGAATTGAATAAATGTCCTACACCCTTACATATATGTATATATTATTCTCAAAACAATGAGAATAAAATATACTTCTCGTCTCTTGCTTCTTTCAAACCAACAGGAACCAAGTGAATGTTTAATTTCTTTGCTTGCGTCAACCTTGCAGCCACCAAAGTAGACCGAATATTGGATATTAAGTTTCGTACTTTTTTGCGCTAGCTTCGAGCTAAGCGTGTAACACCCCGAAAACCGAATCAGCGGAAGCTTACAATTCTTGAGGTGCTACTCGATTGTTATCACAACAAAAGGTACAAAGAACGGTTTTTATATATAAACCATTTTAAAGAAGTATGTAATTGAAAACATTCAATTTACAATAATTAAAGAGTCAGTGCGGAAGCGATAATTCAAAAAGAGATTTAACAGTCCCAAACGGTTTTCGGAGTCTCTATGACCAAGCCATGCCCCTCGCCAAGCTTCTCCAAGTAATATATGCAACGAGCAATAATAACACCTGAGATAAACATGCTAAAAGTCAACACAAAGGTTGAGTGAATCCATAGGTTTAATGTAAAATAATTGATCACAATATTCCAAGTTCTCAAGAAAAGGGCTACGATGTTATTCGCCCGAAAATACCACTGCACTAAGCTCATGACACCAAGCGTTGACCAAACCAACACCAGTAACGCTGTTACTGAAAATAAGTCGACAATAACCGCGGAATTTCATAGATACAAATGCCCCCTACGCTAGGTGCTGCCAAACACCTAGCCAACCTCAAATATAGTACACCACAATTTGCCTATCTGGCAAAAGGAGTGGGAGGGTCAATTCCTATAGGCCTATATACTATATTCGCGCTCACTCGCAAGTGATTAATGGCTCATGATCTGAGGGACTTAATAGTGGCAAAATCATACTTAGTGCTTATCCAACAAAATGGTTACTGCTTCACTCACAGTACCAGTATATATCAGTTTCAAGCTCAATAAACAGTTTTCAAACCATTGTGATCATAGTAAAAACAGAGCATGTATCTCACCCCAAGTAGTTTGCAAAGCAATTAAAATAGATAAAAGTGGGGCTATGGACTCACCTTAGCCACAGCAATGCAAGATATCACAACTAGTATCAACTAGTAAATCATAAGGCCTCAAGGATAGTGTAGGCACAACGACATCAAGAAGGTACAAGCACAAGTCACCAAGCACAATCATCATCAAAATATAAGCACAACAGAAAAGGATCGGCACAACCTAACGAGTAACATATATCAGAAATAATATTCAAGTATAATAAACATAAAGTAACGTTCCTCGAACCCTTGTGTATTATGAAAAATGTTTTGATTCCAACGGCGATAAAAGAAGTGAACATTTGTAATCTCGTGTGGATCTTAGGAAAATATAGCTTCGATAATAAAACGAAGAATGTCGGCAAGACGAAATCAACAAAAAGGAAGAAATACAAGGGAGAGTAAAACTCTCGTGAAGAAGTCGTAATATGCATGACCAAATGATAACTCACACCAAAACGATTAGAAACTACAATGAAGAAATAAACGGGAGAAGAGAAAAGAAATAAAATAATATAAGGAACAAGATAAAAACCAACGAAAGAAAACAAGGATCGATAGTTTCGGCGTTTACCCACTTCCCAAAATATTAATAAGAATATAATTGGTAAAGTAACGTAAAGATAATAAATAATTTTAGTAAATCTCGGCATGACCTGCCCGTTTATAAAGCATTTCCCGAGTCGACGACTCTTTTACATAAAAATAACATTAATAATAATATAAGTGTAGATATTAGTATGATTGGATATATCATTCACGTTGTCCATTAGTTGTTCAGGTTTATCGACCATTTCGTATAGTTCGGGTTCCAGGTACGTTAAGATCTTTAAGGGCCTAACGTACCCTACCGTCTCGTGTACCAAAGGGTCCATAAGTCCAAATAACCATAGCCGCAAATCCAATACGTCCAATACAAGTTCACAAGTCATAATACAAGTCATCAATGCGGATATCAAGTCCATTATCCAAAATAAGTAATGATATCAATGTATATATAAGTTTCCGTTTATTGTTCCGTTTTATTAGTTTAACGTCTAAACGTTTAAGGTAACAATAATAATAATAATAGAAGTAATAAGTTTTGTAAATAGAAATAATAATAATAGTTTGTGTTTAATAAAACATACGTAATAGTTTTTACGTCTTAAGTTTATATAAATAATAATAATAGTAATATTATTTATAAAAATGTGTTTATTATTAATAATAATAATAATAATCATGTTAATAATAATAATAATAATAAGGTTATCAACAAATATGTAACCAATCCGAGACTAAACCATATCCCGACACAACATACAACAATAACATCAACAAATCCCACTCCAAGCCTAACCTAGCCTAATCCTAACCACAACATTTATATCACAACCATAATACCTCACCCTCACCACCACACGAGCCTCGGTGGTGGGGTGTGGTGACTGCCAACAACCAACGAGCCCAAACGGACCAAAATTAATCTCCAAAACAACCAAAGGTAATAACCGAACCCAACACCCACTGCCGAGAACAAAATAAACCAACGAGACCTCATGAGTCGATTCTAAGACCGAAAATAACATCAAGAACCTCAATATTAACAAATAACAACAAGAAGGAGAATACCCTCACCGAGTCACTGAGTCGACTCGGTGAGTTGTCCGAGTCACGACCGAGTCGTGGTCAAATATTACAGATCCACACGGTTTAGTTGATATAAAAGAGTTTTTATAAAAGATTTTACAACAAAAATTTATTTATTAGCGTTTTAGAAATTAGGGTTTCGTATAAATTAAAAATAACAAGAAGGGTGGCGCGTGTGAACGTTTTACCGTCAAGATAAGGTGAAAGGAAGGTGGTGGTAGTCTTCGGTGGTGGTGGGGTCGACTGTGGTGGCGCGTGACGGCGTTGTGGAGGGAGCCGAGAGCTCACAAGCTCCAGAAATACTAGGAATACACCAATCTATCGATTAGAAGGAGAAAATATTTTGCCGGAAAATATTCCGGCTTGGTGGCCGCCGGAATCTGCTGTGGGTGGCCGGAAAAAGAAGAACACCGGCGAGGGTGTTTAGAGAGAGAGAAAAAGAGAGAGAAAGAGGTGTATGTGTGTGTGTTTTATTATGTATAAAATGAAGTAAAGAATAAAAGGAGGGTTTATATATTAAGTGAAAAGGGTGGGAAGGGTAAACATTAAAAGGAAAGGGTGTAAAAAGAAAATAACGCGAGGGACCACTCCTGCCAATGAGCTAAACTTCTCCAAAAAGCGATTCGGGGTTCAAACGACATAGCCAACGGACTCCAAAAATTACGAAACTTGCGTCATTGTTCACGAAATCATTTTTCCGATAAAATCAAGTATAAACTTCAAAGTTTTTCTCAAACTCAATAAAATTCAATTAATTTAGCAAATGCGATACGATTCGAGTTTTCTAGGTTGTGCCGGCTCGATAATGAATAAAGCTCACGTTAAATAAGGTAGTTCACGGTTTTTCAAACCCAATCAAGTTCAAAGAAGCTCAAAAGCCAAGGAAAATCAAAAGTGAAGGTTTTTGGCTCGTAAAATGAATTTAGGAAAATTTCCAGATGTTACAGCACATACCCCTAAAAGGAATCGCGCCCTCGCGATTAGGTCAGGTGATAGGTCGGAATAATGTTGACGGAAAGGTGGTGGTACTAAAACGGTTTAAGTCTCAACTACGCAACATTTCGCAATCTTGCTAGTGGGTCTCCTTCAAATTCTCCGCCTCAATCCCAATGTAAGGTTCATATCCAGGTGACACAAATTTTCATTTCGACCCATGAAAGGTGATAAGAATAGCGAGGTGACTAAACTTCAAGTTTTGTTTTCAAAATCGAGGTTTTCCTCCTCAGAAAATGGATGAGACTTTATTTGGAAACTTCATTAGGTAAAACATTAGTACGAATTTGACCAAAATAATTTTCCAAATGTTACAAATTTCTTTGTTGAGAATTCGTGGTTACGTAAGATGACACAATTTCAAAAGATTTTATAATTTTGTAGAAATCGAGTTTCCCATCGTGGTATGGGTGAGGTAAATTTCACAAAACAAACATTTGACATTTCTCAACAAAAGTTTGGTAAGATATTGACCAGAAGGAATTTAATCCTCAAAATAAGAATTTTCAGAAAAAAAAATGTCACTATGAGTTTCAAAGTTGACATAAAAACATTTTTAAGGAAGCGGTTTAAAAGTAATAACGTCTAAGAAGAAGGGTAGCCGAGCAGGTCCACCTATGTTCCTAATCATCAAAGGTAAGGCATCTAGTTGCCAAAGCTGAACGGGGTCCAAGGTTTAATATCGGGCGAAGCTCAAAGGGTGTAAGTATCCAACTTACTCAAACGGTATCCTAACCGAAATTGTTGTACCAACGGTCGAAAAGAGATACTCAATACTAAAAGGTATCATGATTTAAACGGTTGCACTCGTGACCCGAGATGCTTAAATCAATTCCAACATATAATGAGAAAATTCCTTCTTGTTCACAAGGTGAGGTCGAGCATCAATAATCGTTAAACAGGCTAAGATCTCTTGGTATTCCGGTATAGAAGTCAAGTCACATACAAGAAACGAGTTGTGAGCAGGTGTAGTCTAGAACTCCTAGAAGGCATGGTATCATAAGGGTGCAGGTATGTTGACAGCCTAGTCCGACATTCACACTCCAATAAGAGAATCTAAGCGCACGAAACGAGTGGGGCAACTTATTAGTGATGAAACAGTATCAAGGCTCGGTAGGTTGTCACCTATGATCTCAGGAAAAGGTGTGGGATCCACTTCCAGGGTTTGGTTTACTTGAGAAGAAAGAAAATTATCAATTATATAAAGTAATAGCACGATAACACTTTCATGGCCGTATATGGCTCACCAGATAATTGTAAAATACCTATAAAATAGTTCGTGGATCATCTTATAAAATGATGGAGAACGACTTACCATTTATAAAATAACGACAAAATCATGTAAAATACTAAATAAAATAGTTGGTAGGACAGCTTGTAAAGTGATGAATAATGATTTATCAATCACAAAATAATAATAAAATCATAGTTTAATCGGTGATACAAAAGCAAGATGTAGATCGGGTTACACAATGACTTGGAAGATGATTTGTAAGACAATGCATAGAGTAATAAGAAAATCATTTATGATTTCTAAAATGTTGGAAGAACGGTAGCTTACTTAGTGATTTAGTAGCAAAACGATCCATCGGGTGACAGAAAAATAGTCTTGAAAAGTAATGAAAAATAACTTGTAAGACAACAATAATAATATAGTTTTTATTTCTGGAATAGAACAAAGGTAATTAGCTAACGAGAGGGTAAAACGATTTACAAAAATTGTACTAAGACAGCCAGAATAAACGCGTCATAGCTTACAAAATTTTATGAAATTGCTCGTTGGTTTATGAAATGGTAGTAAAGTAGCGAATTGATTTATTACTTAAAATATAGGAGGGCTTATGCAATGAATTGTAAAACAATTTATTGGGCAGCAAGAAAATAATTTAACATTTATAATATAGTAACAAGCTGTAATTTGTAATATACTATTAGGATAGTAAAACGCTTTATTAGAAAGATTTCGATTATTTAAAAATGCTTTAGTTTATTAAAACTACCTCGTAAAAATATAAAATAGTAATTGACATTAAAAATCTACTTTATTGTTTACAAAATGGTGATAATATCGAAATCTTAGTTTTCAAAATGTAGTAGTAAAACATCTTGTAGGTTGACCGTAATACGGTCGGTAAAACAATTGGAAGCGGTTTGTGTGGATTTATGTGTAGTGGTAAAATAATGGAATGTGAAATAATGTAGCAAGAGGGTTTAATTACTTACAGAAAACTTCTATATAAATCGCTTAGGGTAAAGAAAATTAAAAGTGAAATGATGGGAGGACAAATAGGTTATCATATGTAAAAGTAGCATAATAGCATTTGACACTTGATTGAGTACTAGTGGAAACATAGCACATAATTGAAATATGGTGGTTCGTAAAAGTTGAAATAAAACGGTATTACTTAAGTGAGTAATTAACCAAAATGAGGTGACTTAAAANAGAAGAGATGTCTTATCTCATTCTCCTTATATTTTTACTCATCGTATGTCTACCATCATATTTTAAGTCACCTCATTCTGGTTAATTACTCACTTAGTAATACGTTTTATTTCAATTTTACGAACCCACCATATTCCAATTAACTTTTCTCGTATTTAAAGTTTGCACTTTAACGGTGGGCCCATAACCCACAAGTCGTCATTATAGTATACTCACTAGCGTCATTATCCTTTTCAAATCTAGAGCATGTTTTTCTTTCAAACACCTTCGTTTCAATAGTCGCCATTAATGGGGGCATGTTAGCCGCGACATAAGGTTTCAAATCTTTCCCTAATTTCGTACGTACTTATCTCATTCTTCCTTATATTTTTAGCTCATCGTATGTCTACCATCATGATTTTAAGTCAAACAAAGGTAATTAGCTAACGAGAGGGTAAAACGATTTACAAAAATTGTACTAAGACAGCCAGAATAAACGCGTCATAGCTTACAAAATTTTATGAAATTGCTCGTTGGTTTATGAAATGGTAGTAAAGTAGCGAATTGATTTATTACTTAAAATATAGGAGGGCTTATGCAATGAATTGTAAAACAATTTATTGGGCAGCAAGAAAATAATTTAACATTTATAATATAGTAACAAGCTGTAATTTGTAATATACTATTAGGATAGTAAAACGCTTTATTAGAAAGATTTCGATTATTTAAAAATGCTTTAGTTTAATAAAACTACCTCGTAAAAATATAAAATAGTAATTGACATTAAAAATCTACTTTATTGTTTACAAAATGGTGATAATATCGAAATCTTAGTTTTCAAAATGTAGTAGTAAAACATCTTGTAGGTTGACCGTAATACGGTCGGTAAAACAATTGGAAGCGGTTTGTGTGGATTTATGTGTAGTGGTAAAATAATGGAATGTGAAATAATGTAGCAAGAGGGTTTAATTACTTACAGAAAACTTCTATATAAATCGCTTAGGGTAAAGAAAATTAAAAATGAAATGATGGGAGGACAAATAGGTTATCATATGTAAAAGTAGCATAATAGCATTTGACACTTGATTGAGTACTAGTGGAAACATAGCACATAATTGAAATATGGTGGTTCGTAAAAGTTGAAATAAAACGGTATTACTTAAGTGAGTAATTAACCAAAATGAGGTAACTTAAAATATGATGGTAGACATACGATGAGTAAAAAAAATTATAAGGAAGAATGAGATAAGTACGTACGACATTTAGGGAAAGATTTGAAACTCCTTATGTCGCGGCTAACATGCCCCATTAATGGCGACTATTAAAACGAAGGTGTTTGAAAGTAAAACATGCTCTAGATTTGAAAAGGATAATGACGCTAGTGAGTATACTATAATGACGACTTGTGGGTTATGGGCCCACGGTTAAAGTGCAAAGTTTAAATACAGAAAAAGTTGAGTAGGTAAAGATGAAGTAGAATATAAAAGAATTGACATCGGTTTACCGAAAATTAGTAAATGTAACTCATACTGAAAAAAAAAATGTAAACATATAGGTAATGCGTAAGTGAAATAAATGGGCTTAATATGCCATAAGACTCCTGTTTTGACCAAATAAAANTATAGTTTGAAAATATCGTATCGTAGTTCATCGTTTTATAAAGGTAGTAAAATAGAACACTGGTATCCCCAAAAGGTAAGTAAAATGGTTAGGTATCTTCCAAAGATAGGGCTCGGGTTGCTTCATAGTTCCTAGGACTCCTGCTAGGTCACAATCAGCCTATCGTATGTTTTTTTAGGTCTTGACAAGGTTCATTGGTTGTATCGTTGTGTTACTTCCATCAAAAGATTCATCTTACAAGCGCTATGGTACGGTCATTCTTAGACGACTAGTGATCAATCCCGATTCATCAATAGAACGTAATGTTTTGGGGCGGTAAGGGCTGTAACATACCCCTTGTTAGGTCACCATATTCAAACATACACAATCATAGAATCATAAACCAATAAGAAAGAAGAAGATGAAGAAGATGAGAATGGAAGGAACTCTAATATGTGATATATTAAACTTGTATTATCAAAAATAGTATCAAGGCTCGGTAGGTTGGCATCTATAATCTCAGGCAAAGGTGTGGGATCCACTTTCAGGGTTTGGTTTACTTTGAAAAGAAGGAAAATTATCAATTATATAAAGTAATAGCACGAAAACACTTTCATGGCCGTAAATGGCTCACCAGGTAATCGTAAAATACCTATAAAATAGTTTGTGGATCATCTTGTAAAATACTAGAGAACAAATTTTCATTTATAAAATAATGAAACAATCATGTAAAATACTAAATAAAATAGTTTGCACGACAGTTTGTAGAGTGATGAATAATGGTTTATCATCCATAAAAATATTAGTACAATTATGTAAAACACTTAATAAAATAGTTGTAAGATAGCGGATGAAGTGATGGAGAATGATTTATCAATCATAAAATAATCATAAAATCATAGTTTAATCGGTGATACGAAAGCAAGATGTAGATCGGGTTACACACTAACTTGGGAGATGATTTGTAAGACAATGCATAGAGTAATAAGAAAATCATTTGTGATTCATAAAATATTGGAAAAACGGTAGCTTACCTAGTGATTTGGTAGCAAAACGATTCATCGGGTAGCAGAAAATAGTTTTGGAAAAGTAATGACAAAATAAATTGTAAGACAACAATAATAACATAGTTTATTGTTTTGAAATCAAACAATGGCTAATCAGTTATCGAGAGAGTAAAACGATTTGCAAGATTTTACTAAAACAGCCAGAATAAATGCGTCATAGCTTACAAAATTTTATGAAATTGCTCGTTGGTATATGAAATGGTAGTAAAGTAGCGAATCGGTTTATTACTTAATAATAGGAGGGCTTATGCAATGAATTGTAAAACAATTTATTGGGCAGCAAGAAAAATAATTTAACATTTATAATATAGTAACAAGCTTTAATTTGTAATATACTATTAGGATAGTAAAACACTTTATTAGAAAGATTTCGATTATTTAAAATGCTTTAATTTATTAAAACTATCTTGTAAAAATATAAAATAGTGATTGACATTAAAAATCTAATTTATTGTTTATAAAATGGTGATAACATCGAAATCTTAGTTTTCAAAATATAGTAGTAAAACATCTTGTAGGTTGACCATAAAACGGTCAGTAAAGCAATTGAAAGT
>LBNU01017657.1:11698-49359 GCA_014162995.1 Artemisia annua
AAAAAAAAAAAAAAAAAAAAAAAAAAAAAAAAAAAAAAAGTTTGCCGCGTTTTTGTGCAAGGAAAAAAGTAAAGTACCTTGATTGGAAATAGACCCTAAGTTGGGTACCTTTTTGTGCCATTTGCCCTTTATTTAACTTATGATTAACATATTCTAAGCAATCCAAATAAATTAGGGGAAAAATATTATTAATAAATTATATATGACAAAACTTTAATAAGTCATAGAAGTTGAAGTAAAACTAGTTTGGAAGGAAATTTTGAAACTCACATAAAATATGCTTTTCATAGTCTTCTACTCTTTTAGTGGTTGTATAAAAAAAATAAGCAACCGTAGAAGACCTAACATACATGCATAAACTCATGTTTAATTTATTAACAATTTGACTAATCACTCATGTATTTTATCTCTTTAAATCTTCATTTTTAATTTATGTACTTGACATCATCTTATTCTTAGACATGTTTTTATTCATGCATTTTAAGCATGATAATCATTTTTCAAAAGATTTAATTACCTTTCTAATGTTAACTTTCGAAACTACATCTAATATCAATTAAAAGAAATTTTGTTTGCTTTTCCAAGTAGGAAACCATGTATTTATGATATAATGAAAGGGCTGAATTGTATTTTTTTTTTTTTTTTTTTAATTTTTTTACAAAGAGATTCAGACAATTGTCTTTTTGAAAAAGCATGCATCATTTCCATTACAATTAGCTAAGATTAGTTAAACCAGATACAATTGTCTTGATCGACAACAAAACCTCAAAACCCCACTCATGTTGACTTATCCTAGTTCTTTAGCAATTGAAAGTTTTAAACCAAAGTTTATAAAAGTGTACAGTATTACAACTTACCCAAGTTAAATAATTATCAATTGGAGTATATTTTATTTGATGGAAACGAATATAATATTATGACTGATAAAGTGGACCAAGATCCAAAATAGATGAAGTGTTAAATTGCCAGTGAGGAATTAATGGCTACATCATTTCAACTTGGTCTCACTCCAATGTCACACCATCATTCATCCCACCTCAAAAATAGACCTAAACAATCAATTAACATCGCAAAATGATGAAATGATTACATCATTCTTTTTATTTACGTATAAAAAAAGTTTTTTTCTTTTATATATATTTCACTTATAGCAAAGTGAAAATTGAGGACATCAATCAACCTTTAACTATTTGTGGAACAAGTCATCATATATTTCACTAAACCTATAAGAAAATCTCTCCATTGCTACGTGCACTTAACGTTGCGACGCGATATGCCGATATTAAAAGTGTTTAAGATTCGAGTCTTTTTATATGCAGATGTTTAGTAGGCAGGTATGTAAGTTTATTGTTCAAGAAAAAACAATGAATACTCGCTATAGTTTAAATAAACATCAAATTAATCATCCAATTTGTTTTCCAAAAGATACTTAACATAAGTTGGGATAATTAATTAAGTTGAAAAGAACTTGATAATGATGGAGGCTAGAGTTAGGGTTATGTGAATTCATAATTTGATGCTGCTTTAATAATCACACTAATTTTAATATACTTTACTTTCATTATCCATTTTACTATGATACGCGTGCATCAAATTTTCTAACTCTTTTCTTATTACTAAGGGGGTGTTTGATTAAGCTTATTTTTGGGCTTACGAGCTTATACCATTTCAACTTATATTTCATGCAAAAGCCTTATTTTTCTTTTATTTTGACTTTGTCTAAGTTTGTTATATCATAATAAGCTTATATAAGCCCACAATTAAGTTTCAAGATAAACCTGAAAAACGGGGCTTATGAGATATAAGCCGAAATGAAATAAAATCATAAGCTGAAAAATAAGCTTAGACAAACAACCCCTAAAAACAGTCTCTCCATAATCCAGTTATCTAAAAAAAAATAGAAATAATAAAATGTTTAATCTTGATTACGGCAAATAGAACTAACTAATAATTAGATGTTTATAGCACAAAATATAAGTTACACAAAAAATGATTCTTCAAAGTTCACGTGATCTCATTATTTAACAAAAGTGTTACTACATTGCTTAACTTAATTTACGTCACATGATCTGGTTTTCAGAAATTATAACTAAGCATGCATGATCAATAGATCTCAAACAAAATCAATAATAAATAATCTCATAATCCAACTAATTATTGTAAAAAGTTGCAACTTTAATTTGCTTTTTCACATGATTTACTCCATGACTTCATGCACAACTTTAAATATTTTCACAAAAGTTACATGCCGTCCATGTAAAATTATGCCAACTTTAATTTGCTTTTGACATAATTTACTCAATGTACAACTTTTAATTGAAGTGGTCCAAATCGTTAGAATAGATTTAACCATCCTATTTGTATTCTTTATGTTAATCTTCTGAGAGATTTCACTAGCCATGATTACTGAGTCCTAAAAGCAATACTCACTTCAGAAATCACGCAATTTCAACTTTTTACCCTTTTGAAGAAACACTTCACCTTGCGGTAGAAGGTACAGGAAAAGGAAGAAAAAAAAAACAAAACAAAACAAAACAAAAAAGCTAAAACTTTACGAAGTAATTTCTCGTGCACACGAACATTGTTAGTTTACACTTAAGGAAGAAGATTAGAAATTACCTAGTATAATGTTTTTGAAAGAACAATCGCACTTGTTAGCCACTCTTAAGTCTTAAACCAAATTGATGAAAAAATTGGCATGTTCAATTTTAACCAAAAATGTTAAGTTATTTGGTAGCCTAAACTTTGGCTTAGTGACAACGTTTGCAAGTTGCTACTTGTTTCTCATATAATTTGGGCAATATATATGAAGAATGAAAATGAGTTGAGAGGTGATTTGCGCACTCATTATTTTGANCCATAATCCAGTTATCTAAAAAAAAATAGAAATAATAAAATGTTTAATCTTGATTACGGCAAATAGAACTAACTAATAATTAGATGTTTATAGCACAAAATATAAGTTACACAAAAAATGATTCTTCAAAGTTCACGTGATCTCATTATTTAACAAAAGTGTTACTACATTGCTTAACTTAATTTACGTCACATGATCTGGTTTTTAGAAATTATAACTAAGCATGCATGATCAATAGATCTCAAACAAAATCAATAATAAATAATCTCATAATCCAACTAATTATTGTAAAAAGTTGCAACTTTAGTTTGCTTTTTCACATGATTTACTCCATGACTTCATGCACAACTTTAAATTTTTTCACAAAAGTTACATGCCGTCCATGTAAAATTATGCCAACTTTAATTTGCTTTTGACATAATTTACTCAATGTACAACTTTTAATTGAAGTGGTCCAAATCGTTAGAATAGATTTAACCATCCTATTTGTATTCTTTATGTTAATCTTCTGAGAGATTTCACTAGCCATGATTACTGAGTCCTAAAAGCAATACTCACTTCAGAAATCACGCAATTTCAACTTTTTACCCTTTTGAAGAAACACTTCACCTTGCGGTAGAAGGTACAGGAAAAGGAAGAAAAAAAAAACAAAACAAAACAAAACAAAAAAGCTAAAACTTTACGAAGTAATTTCTCGTGCACACGAACATTGTTAGTTTACACTTAAGGAAGAAGATTAGAAATTACCTAGTATAATGTTTTTGAAAGAACAATCGCACTTGTTAGCCACTCTTAAGTCTTAAACCAAATTGATGAAAAAATTGGCATGTTCAATTTTAACCAAAAATGTTAAGTTATTTGGTAGCCTAAACTTTGGCTTAGTGACAACGTTTGCAAGTTGCTACTTGTTTCTCATATAATTTGGGCAATATATATGAAGAATGAAAATGAGTTGAGAGGTGATTTGCGCACTCATTATTTTGATTGGGACACTCATTGTACAACTATACAAAGCACATTGTAAACACTGTACAACTATATTATGCATAATTTAGAGTGTCCCAATAAAAAACTTGAGTGTGCAAATCAATTCCCAAATGTGTTAGGTAGTATTAGATTTTAACTTTACTGTTTTAGCTGAAAATATCTAATCTGTAAGTCAACATGAATTTGTTTTATTATTGACCTAGTTCAAGCATATAACTTAAAATAGAAAGTAGGGTGTTGTTTTTTCGTTGTTATTGTTCACAATCATCGTTTTTAAACATCATTTTATAGTTTAGAGTTCTAGTCACTCATTCAGTATACAAAACAAAAAAGATTGGTTTCTACAATCAAGCGTCATATATCAAAACATACCATACTGTATAACTAGTTATAATACCCGTGCACGCACGGGGTTTTTCAGAAAAATTTAATTATATAGTATTATCGTTTAAAAATAGAAAATCTTATGTATATTTTAAAAAGTTAGAGCATCAACATGTGCGAAAGTAAGAAAAATAGTTAGCAGAAATTGTAAATATAACAGTGGCATCGACCTTGTATTAGATTCTTGAGCGTATCTCCTTATAATGTTATTGGGCCAAAGGTTCTTTGATCACATGGGTTTACACATAAATCAAATTTATTTTAAAATTTTTGTTTACTATATGGATATATAAAAATGTACCCGTGAAAATTATGATATAAGTACAACTAATAAGTATGCATGAGTTTTTCATTGTGTATTAATATCAATTAATATTTTGTAAAAATTTTATTTGATGAAAGATTTAACTTTATTTAGCCGACATAGATGTTAATGTTGAGGTTGATGTTGTTGTTTAACTTTAACTAATATCATGTTGTATAAAATGTGCGAGTTTAGTAGCATCAACATGTGCGAAAGTAAGTACACTAGTTCCCTGCACGATGCACTACCGACTGTGGCATCGACCTTGTATTAGATTCTTGAGCGTATCTCCTTATAATATTATTGGGCCAAAGGTTCTTTGATCACATGGGTTTACACATAAATCAAATTTATTTTAAAATTTTTGTTTACTATATGGATATATAAAAATGTACCCGTGAAAATTATGATATAAGTACAACTAATAAGTATGCATGAGTTTTTCATTGTGTATTAATATCAATTAATATTTTGTAAAAATTTTATTTGATGAAAGATTTAACTTTATTTAGCCGACATAGATGTTAATGTTGAGGTTGATGTTGTTGTTTAACTTTAACTAATATCATGTTGTATAAAATGTGCGAGTTTAGTAGCATCAACATGTGCGAAAGTAAGAAAAATAGTTAGCAGAAATTGTAAATATAACAGTGGCATCGACCTTGTATTAGATTCTTGAGCGTATCTCCTTATAATATTATTGGGCCAAAGGTTCTTTGATCACATGGGTTTACACATAAATCAAATTTTTTTTTTTAAAATTTTTGTTTACTATATGGATATATAAAAATGTACCCGTGAAAATTATGATATAAATACAACTAATAAGTATGCATGAGTTTTTCATTGTGTATTAATATCAATTAATATTTTGTAAAAATTTTATTTGATGAAAGATTTAACTTTATTTAGCCGACATAGATGTTAATGTTGAGGTTGATGTTGTTGTTTAACTTTAACTAATATCATGTTGTATAAAATGTGCGAGTTTAGTAGCACATAATGAGCGTCGATGAAGTTAAAATATACTCCGTAAAGTTTTTAAAAATGTTTTTTCGGATATCCGTATATAAACTTTAAATAATAATTACATGAGTCGTTATAAGTACAATCGCGTATATTTATTTTCATATCACAGTAACTCATACTTACCACTTGATATTAATATTACCGTTAATAATAATTTAACTGTATTTAATATTCAAACCCGTGTACGTATAGATTAAACTTTTAAATAGGATAACATGAGTTCTTATTTATATTTAACGTACATAGTAAAAAGATATTTAGTAGATGAAAATTTAAAACTAATATTTATTTTAAAAAGTATTTAAAGTATATTAAAACTAATTCATACATTTAAAAAATTTTGTAAATTTAATGGATGGAAGTCTCAAACCAATACTAATACTCATGTAATTGTAAACATAGTTCATATTATAAAGTGTAGGGGGTATAAAGTGTAAGGAGTTATTTTTTTATTATCTAAATTTATCAAAAACCATGGAGATTTTTAATTTTACACTTAACTCCATATAATATATTTAAAATTTAACCACTAATGTTTTATTAATTTAATGGATGGAAGTCTCAAACCAATACTAATACTCATGTAATTGTAAACAAAGTTCATATTATAAAGTGTATGGGGTATAAAGTGTAAGGAGTTATTTTTTTATTATCTAAATTTATCAAAAACCATGGAGATTTTTAATTTTACACTTAACTCCATATAATATATTTAAAATTTAACCACTAATGTTTTATTAATTACCTCATCTTTTTTTAAGTTTTTATTTTCATAAATTTGACACCTATATTTTTATGTGTTTTTTTTCCTCAATCAAATTCTCCACCTAATTTATTAAAGTTTGACCAAAATCAATTCAATTTTGACTTTTTATTGGCCAATCATATTGCTCGATTTCTCCTATGTGTCAAAATCGAGCATTCCTATTGGTCCAATTTTTTTTCCACTAAGATTGTTTTGTAAAAAAAAACTCCGAAATGATGTAATTCTTTTATTATATAAAAGATTATACAGAATGTAACTAAATCTCAGAAACACACTTCTTTAATATTACAAATAAAAAGTTATGAATTAGTAACAATGTTCCTAAAAGGTATTTGCTCTTTTTTTTTTTTTTTAAATTATTACTCCTTCCATCTCATTACAAGTGTTCGCATTACTATTAAGATGTTTCAAAATAAGGTGTTGTTTGTTTATTAAGAGTATCTGAGTCTGGATTTAATCCGTACATCTGAATTTGAATATGTGGTTGAAAAGTCTGAATCAGATTCTATCTTAATCTGAATAAGTGGTTAATAAATCTGAATATGCTCAAATAAAATTGTTTGTTTTGTTTGAATGTGTTAAACTATTATTTTTTTCAAAAAAAATTACATATTAAATTGCATTCACGAGAGAAAGACTTTATAAAATGTAAAATGACAATTGTTTTTTTTTTTTTTGAACGGCGGGTTAGTTGTTAGATGTTAGTTGTTAGTTGTTGGCTCGAGTTAGTGTCGCATCCTCGGGCAGAGATACCAACCGCGAGCCTCTCCTTAGGGGATAACCCTACTCCTATTCCCGATTCGCCTGATATCATGAGAGCTTGTGGTTCCCAAGTGAGGACTTCCCGGTCGGTCACCCAAACCGGTACTACTCTCACTTGGGCTCGCTTAACTACTTAAGTCTTTACCACTAGACCACGAGCCCCATAATATGACAATTGTTTTTTTTAATATACTTAACTAAGAGTTAAAAATATTAAAATCAAGACATTGAAGCTCATGTTTATTTGACAAAAATAAACGTGTGATTTTTTATTAAACTTTTGAAAACAACTAACTAAATGGGTGGAGTTATGGTTGATATATATGAATCCGCTAACCTGAACCTTTCAGTATGAACAAAACACGAATTGTCACATAATTATTATCGTATTTTATATTTTTTATATAACAAAAATATGCAATGATTGTATTTAAATGTACTTGTAGTACGAAATAAAAAGTTGAAACAAGACAAAAAAACAAAAAAAACAAAGAAAAAATCATAACAAAAAGAGTAAGAAAAAAAATACAAAGAAAAAACATTAAAAAGTNGCTCGAGTTAGTGTCGCATCCTCGGGCAGAGATACCAACCGCGAGCCTCTCCTTAGGGGATAACCCTACTCCTATTCCCGATTCGCCTGATATCATGAGAGCTTGTGGTTCCCAAGTGAGGACTTCCCGGTCGGTCACCCAAACCGGTACTACTCTCACTTGGGCTCGCTTAACTACTTAAGTCTTTACCACTAGACCACGAGCCCCATAATATGACAATTGTTTTTTTTAATATACTTAACTAAGAGTTAAAAATATTAAAATCAAGACATTGAAGCTCATGTTTATTTGACAAAAATAAACGTGTGATTTTTTATTAAACTTTTGAAAACAACTAACTAAATGGGTGGAGTTATGGTTGATATATATGAATCCGCTAACCTGAACCTTTCAGTATGAACAAAACACGAATTGTCACATAATTATTATCGTATTTTATATTTTTTATATAACAAAAATATGCAATGATTGTATTTAAATGTACTTGTAGTACGAAATAAAAAGTTGAAACAAGACAAAAAAACAAAAAAAACAAAGAAAAAATCATAACAAAAAGAGTAAGAAAAAAAATACAAAGAAAAAACATTAAAAAGTGTTAGGACGCCTCTTCTCCCTATAGTTCAGTAAGATGTTTTTGTCTCTAACTGCCTCTTAATGACTGGAAAAAAAAACCCTCTTAACATTGACTATCTCTTATCGCCTTTTAATGACATGAAAAGAGAGACAAACTTTTTGGCCTAACCTCTTACTGCATTCGAGCGAGTCAGATTAAGAGGTTGTAAAGAAACATTTTTAAAAAAAACTAAACACCAACTAAGGAAGTAGAAGAATAAAGTAGAGTATGATGGAAAACGATGGGTAAACAGTGGTGTTATATTGTTATTCAACTAATGAGAATAAAGTTTAGTTAGTGGAAATAATATTTGATTGGTAGAAAGTGTATTTAGTGGGATTTTTTTAAACTTTGTGCATTTTGAAAGAGGACCCTTATTATGGGACGGAGGTAAAAAGAGTAATTAAGGAAAATGCAAGGGAAGTATTCACGGATGACTTTACTAAGTACATGGAAATTTTTAGTAAAAAGACACTAGTGTCCTCAAAACCTTTTTTACTATTTTCTTTTCCACCTGTTTCTATTATCTCATCAATCGTGTAATTTAATCTCCGGCAAGAGCTTTTTGACCTTGACAGAGGATGGAGGCGTTCTCATTTTTTTCTGACATTTCGATCTCACATATAGGAAGCTGCCGAAGAATCATCTTGGTCATGCTAACTTGTTCGCCGTTTTTGGTCTTCCAAGTAAATATGTTACAAGTTAGTTTTCAGGTTTTGATTGTGTTTATTGACAATTTACAAAGAAAACAAAACACCAAGATTGGTTATCAAAAAAGAAAATAAGAATCAAAATCAAGTATTTAGATATTTAAACAATAGCGGTAAACCGAGAACAAAGAATTGGTGAAAATTTTGATAAAGGATAGAGGGTATAAGTGTCTTTTCGCTCAAATTTGCCGTGTCCCAAGTAAATGAATCCGTGGATTTATCACCTCCCAAAATGCAATTAGATTGCGTCAGTTTATAATTTTTGTGTTTACAAAGTTTTCAGCAAGTCTAAATTTAGAATGAACAAGCTTTTCTAAAACATACACTGAATAACAGAAAGATGAATATTTTATACTTAAGATGAAAAAAAGCAATAAGAATGTTCAAAACTTGCTAAAATTAATTGAACAGAAACACACAAAACACAGAGTGGAAAAAGGCACCGAAAAGTAAACAACAGTGCTGTCTCTACATTTTTTGACTTTATATTAATCAAATCAAAAAACCACTCAATTAAAGCATAATTATCCTTCTCCTTTAATCCTGCATGCACTCTTCTCACTTTTCACACACACACTCATGCCTCAACTTACTTAGCACAAAACTTGTTTTCTTTTTTTTTTTCTTTGTTCTTCATGTAATAATGGGTGTTGTTACTATGAGTGAATTGAAGCCAAGCATCTCCGGAAAACGATCGTTTCGACCAAGTTCAAGTACTCGACATGTTACTGAATGGTAAATTTTCTTTTCCTAAATTTTATTTGGTACTGAATTGTAACGAAATAAGATTTGAACTCGTAACTTTTAAAAATCGTACGACTTTAAGTTGGGTCGTATGGTCTACCATTGTAACGTTATTAATGTGTTAAGTACTAACAATTTTCTTAAAATCAAGTCTGCTGGTTGCCTAGTTTGGAGTAATGAATTTAGTGGAGATATCAATAGCCATACGTTAGTTTTTCTATCACTTTTAAAGTTCTGACATAAGACCAATGCTAATGGTCACCTTAACCCCCTACCAACCATACACTCGACCGAGCTTCCCCCCACCCCACTAGCACAACCACAGCGACCGAGTCCCCCCAACCAAATGCATATTATGGTTTGCTACCCGATCGCAAATTCATTTTGGTTTGTGTGTGTGGTTTTCTTTCTTAATTTGTTTTTGTGGGATATGTTTTTTGTTGCGGTTACGGTGGTCTTACTACTTATTTATGGTCTATGTGTAGTCTTGAAAAAAGAAAGCTGAGTTGTCGCTGATGTGATGGGGTTAGGGTAACCGCTGAGAATTGCAGTCATCATTAGCATCGGTCTAAGTTTCCTCAGTTTTTGTATTGAATACTTAAGAAACACATTAAAAAAATAATTTAATCACACTAAAAAGCTAAGGGTGTGTTCAGTTGTAGATTCATTTTTTTTTTTTTTTTTTTTAAAGTTTTTTTGAGAACGAAGTAATTTGTTTTAAAGAACCTTTTGAAAACCGAGGAATTTTAAATTCAAGTTTTCTGCTTTTAGTAGATAAATTTGAGAAAATACTCATTTTGAACATGTTTTTAGGTTTTTTGTGTTTTCTTAAAAAACATTTTTTGAGAAACTTTTCGTTTTCCAACATCTAAATAAAGTTTTGACACTAACATAGTTTTGCTGGAATTAAAGTTTGGATCGTTACAACACATAAAAGACATATCAAGACTACATTTGAAATAACTATGAACCATATATTTTCAAACTTCTAATGCAAAACTTGAAATAAATATTTTCAATCATAAGAAACCGTTCACATGGTTGAAAATGACATTTTATTTTTTAAATTTGTCTTGGCTTTAGAAGAAAACAAAATAAACATAGTTTCATGTTTAATGAAAGGGGTCACATGTTTTTTCCCTTAAATTCTTCAATTATACAACCCAAAATTTTCAACTACTAGGGCCATATGTACTATATATCACAATTGTTTTTTCATCTGTGTTCATTGTTATATAATTCTGATTTCTTAAGCATCTTTCGCAACGCATCATAATCCTCCCGACAAGAAGTACTTGTCGGAAAAGATCCTTTACGGTACGGTGTAAAATTTCAAGTTAATGGATCATTTTTGTAACAGGCCGATATCCGATGTTTCTAGTGATCTCACGGTCGACGTGGGAGCAACCAGCTTTGCACTTCATAAGGTACGAAAATTATGTATGCCAGTTGCTTCATACTTTATATCGGGTGTTTGGGATTGCAGCTTTTTTGAAACTGTTTATCTGCTTTACATTACAAGCAGATAAACAGTTTCGCCCAAACACCCAAAATAAGCATATATATAGTTAAGTACGAAAGATCGTACTAATAGTTAAAATGTATATTTCTTTTGTAGTTTCCACTTGTTTCAAAAAGTGGACGAATCCGAAAGATGTTGATGGAAGTCAAGGACTCGAAAGTGTTACGCCTAAATCTACACAACGTGCCAGGTGGATCAGAAGCATTCGAGCTCGCTGCAAAGTTTTCTTACGGTATAAACATCGAGATAAATTTGTCAAATGTTGCTAAGCTACATTGCACATCCCATTTCCTAGAAATGACAGAAGAATACGCCGATAAAAACCTCGAAACACGTACTGAAACATTCCTAAAAGAAAATGTCCTGCCCAATATAACAAATTCCATCTCGGTTCTACACTGTTGTGAGAACTTATTACCCGTGGCCGAAGAGATTAGTTTGGTAACAAGGCTTATCACTTCTATAGCTAATAACGCATGTAAAGAACAGTTAACGTGCGGGTTATCGAAGCTAGAGAGTAACTACACGAAGCCCGTTTTACATTCGGATGAGGATGACTGGTGGGGGAAAAAGTTAACTGTTTTAAACCTAGAGTTTTTCCAACGGGTTTTAACCGCGGTTAAAACTAAAGGTTTAAAACAGGATATGATCGCGAAAATACTAATGAATTACGCGCATAACTCACTTCAGGGGTTGTTTTTGCGCGACCCACAGCTCGAGTCCCAAAAGAAGCATAGAGTGATAGTTGAAGTTGTTGTTAGTTTGTTACCGACACAGTCGCGAAAAAGTACTGTCCCAATGGCGTTTTTATCGAGCTTGTTGAAGTCTTCTATAATGGCTTCGACATCTACTGCTTGTAGGTCTGATCTCGAGAGGCGAATAGGGCTGCAACTTGATCAAGCTATACTCGAAGATATACTTATACCGGCTAATGCTCATGGTAACAATCATAGTCAACTATATGATACTGATTCGATTTTTAGGATCTTTTCGATCTTTTTGAACTTGGATGAAGATGATGATGATGATAATTTGATGTTGGATGAAAGTGAAATGGTGTATGATTTTGATACGCCTTCGTCTCCTAAACAAAGCTCGATTTTGAAAGTATCNGTTTTTCCAACGGGTTTTAACCGCGGTTAAAACTAAAGGTTTAAAACAGGATATGATCGCGAAAATACTAATGAATTACGCGCATAACTCACTTCAGGGGTTGTTTTTGCGCGACCCACAGCTCGAGTCCCAAAAGAAGCATAGAGTGATAGTTGAAGTTGTTGTTAGTTTGTTACCGACACAGTCGCGAAAAAGTACTGTCCCAATGGCGTTTTTATCGAGCTTGTTGAAGTCTTCTATAATGGCTTCGACATCTACTGCTTGTAGGTCTGATCTCGAGAGGCGAATAGGGCTGCAACTTGATCAAGCTATACTCGAAGATATACTTATACCGGCTAATGCTCATGGTAACAATCATAGTCAACTTTATGATACTGATTCGATTTTTAGGATCTTTTCGATCTTTTTGAACTTGGATGAAGATGATGATGATGATAATTTGATGTTGGATGAAAGTGAAATGGTGTATGATTTTGATACGCCTTCGTCCCCTAAGCAAAGCTCGATTTTGAAAGTATCCAAGTTGCTTGATTGTTTTCTTACGGAAATCGCTATTGATCCAAATTTGCCGGCATCCAAGTTTATTGCACTCGCAGAATTGCTTCCGGATCATGCAAGATTGGTTAATGATGGATTATATCGAGCGGTAGACATATTTTTGAAGGTAAGCCAATGATTCATTGATACGCAAAAACATGAAATTAGTTTTTTGTTTTCTCACAACAATAGTAACATTTTTTTTTTCTATTAGTATTTTGTTTTATGATATAATTTGTGGTTAAATGTCAGGTTCACCCGAATCTAAAAGACTCGGAGCGTTACCGGATGTGTAAAACAATCGACTGCCAAAAATTGAGCCAAGAGGCATGTAGTCACGCAGCACAAAACGAACGTCTTCCTGTACAAATGGCGGTTCAAGTGCTCTACTTTGAGCAAATAAGGCTTAGAAACGCGATGAATGGAGGTCATAATCACCTCTTTTTTGGATCATTGAACACACAATTCCCACAACGCTCTGCCAGCGCTGCAGGAAGTGGTTGCATCTCTCCTAGAGACAATTATGCGTCCGTTAGGAGAGAAAACCGAGAACTAAAACTAGAAGTAACACGCATGAGAATGAGGCTTACTGATCTTGAAAAAGATCATGTCTCAATGAAACAAGAACTTGTAAAGACACATCCTGCGAATAAGTTGTTTAAATCTTTGACAAAGAAATTGGCGAAACTGAATACTTTGTTCAGGTTTAAAGATGTTAGGGGCATTGGAAGTAGGCCGAGTTCAGAAAGCCGGTTTATGTTTCAGAAACGGAGGCGTAACTCCATTGCGTGATCATTTCTTGGATGATTTTAAATTTTGTGTAGTGTGATTGTGAATACGAAAAGAGTGTGTATAGTAGTAATAGTAATTTTGTTTGATGGTGAGGTTTTTGTTTTGTCAAAAGTTATGACTTGTTTAGAATAACTTAAAGTTATGAATCAAAATTCTGAATGAACTGTGTTACTAGTATTTTTTTTAACTAATAGCAGTCTGCAAAAAGAGATCCAAGAGTAATATGATCATTTCAATTAAATCGAATAACGGGCAATGATTTGATCATCATGAGCTGTTTCTTTTAAACTCCACATACACGTGTACTATATGGTCCGATTTAGGATCAAATCGCCACTAAAACATAACTGAATTGACACGAAACCTGCACTATACAGCTCGGTTCTCATTTCTAGTACTTTTATATCGATTTTGGTTCGATCCTGAATGGATGCCGGTTCCGTTTAGGACTGTTTACCAAAATATAATCTATGAGACAGTGCTTGGACACAAACTCGTCATCCAGTATTTCGTAAGTATAATATTCAGATAATATCTATAAGTTAGAGGATGTTTGGTTTTGAATATAGTTAATTAACTTCGTAGGTACGATATCCGGTATCAAACCGTGCGATCTGTTGGAATTTTATACTCATGTCATACATATATAAATAAAAGCATCAAGTAAGCATAGCGGAAGCAATTAGGATCATATAATGCATAATTAATTAACCAAGAGTAATTAAACGTACCGTAGTGATTCTAGCCCGAACAAGAATCAATAAGAGCAATTCTTCAAATCAAGATCAAGAACCCTAATTAGGGTTTATGTGGATTATAAGAATAACCCCTTACCTTTTTGTTATTCTATTCAAGAATCAAACGATAGTGTGTTTGATTCATGTTCTTGTACACACGTACTAAAACAAGTTAAAGTTATGCAAGTAATGAATAAACAAAAACACTTTAGCTTCAAAAAAATCGAAACCCTAAGGGAATAGGGGTGTTCGGTCGGATTTGCAAGAGAACAAGGAAGAGAGAAAACTTTAGGTTATGTGTACAAGAGTATGGAACAAATAACCTTGGGTTTGTATATATAGTGAATGTTACTTGGAGCTCAAGGCACAAAGGAGGTGCCTTTGTCCTTGGCCGATCGGTTCTAGATCCCTAGGAGGGATTCCGGAACTTTCTTGACATTCCAATTATTTACATATATTACTTTCTTTATATTCGTCTAAAGGTCGTTAGCCTTTTTCGTTAAATGTTAACGATCGTTAAGTGTTTGTGTTTAATTAATAATTAATATAACATTTATAATTAATTATTAATCTTTAACTTTCATACGTAAAGTGTGCAATCCCGTAATCTCGAGTTCGATCCTAACACACGTCTATTATTTTATCGTCTATAAAACTAACACGATCCTCATGACTGTCTCCTACTCTTTCCCTTGCCACACCTCAAGATGTGCACCTAATGAGTTATGACACCACTAGGTCCTTGGCGGTGGTTAAGTGTATCTAAAAGTCGCTTTCGATTTAACAATACGAATAACATTTTTTTTTTTTTTTTTGCTATAATGNTGTGTAAAACAACTCCTAAATGCTACTTTATGGAGCGTTAATTCCAGAAAAATAAATAAAACTACTTGTTGCTTGCCAAACGAACATTAAATATCACAATGCTCACCGCTCCTAAATACTTCGCGCCAAATACACCCTTAGGGTGTAGGGTGCACTCTCAGGAAACTCAAGGGAAATGCGTTTGCTTAGCGGGAAACCAATTCAATGCATACGGGACTTTGCAACAAAGATAAAACAACTCTCCTCAACGGGAGTAGAATCCCGCACAAAAATTGTACTACCAATGAAAGAGAAAGTATAGCTTACTTCTTTTGTCATATGGTGCCAAAACCAATAAAAGAGAAAATTATATTTTATTTGTTTTGTGCATACTGTGAATTGGTGTATACTTTAAAGGTATTTTTAAATCATAAAAATGAGAAAAGTTTTATGAGAAGAGAGAAAAGGTGCTAGAGAGGTTAAATGAAAGGGGATATGATGCCAACTTTATAAAGTATCGAAGTTACCTACTTTCCTTTGTAAAAAAGAATAGGGACAGGGACTGAACTGTATTAAATGCTTACTGCAGGGACTGAACTGTACATTTTGTAAACTTTTTTCAAAGAGAATGTAGCCAATTGCCTACATTTAAATGTAGCCATGTAGACATCATTTCCCCTAAAGGAAATGACTAATGAGAAGGAAAAGAGAATGAAAGTGTTAAATGATGACGTGAAGCTGAGGTGACAATGGGAAACCTTTAACCGCACCTTCTACACTAAGGGCATCCACTATAATGGTTTATAAAAAGGTTTATAAAAAGATGAAGAGGTCCATAATATTGTTAACCATAGTGGACATCAATTTCATGCTTATATGGCATGAAGAAGTCTAATATCTTAGACCTTTTTACAATTTAATGCATTGAGTTATGTTATATATTTATAAGGGATAATTGTTTCAAAATGTAACGAACTTGCCACGTTTTCCAATGTTGTGTATGTTTCTTTTAATTTTACTAAACAATGCGAAGAATTGCCTAATCAGTCTATTGTGTGCAATGGTTAAGGTTGCCTGTTTATTTTGTTGACGTGACATGGTTGACTAACGTTGATCGTTAGTTGGAAGGGTCCTTTGTATGGGAGTTTTGCCTAGAACAGCTTGATACATATTAGACAACAAAAAATCAGGTGCATCAAGACCATTAAATCCATCATAAATCCCAACAAAAACCCAACCATGCTCCTCCGAAACAACGACATGTTCTCGATCCTCACCAGCTTTCCCTTGATTCTGACTCAAACACCGATCATTATCATCATCTATAGCAAATCTTGATGACCCTTTTCCATAGGACCCGGAAAAAGTGGCCTTGAAAAAAACCCATTTTCAATAGGACCCAAATACAAAGGACCCGAGTTCACCAAATCTCTAGCCAAAACCCGAATACAAAGGACCGAATACACAAACATAACCAACTGATAACCGATTCATTAATGGGAGTTTTGATTCTTTTAGCATTTATGATCTACATTGTATATATGGGTAGCGAATACATACGCACAATAACCCCTTCGGATACATGGTGAGAAACTAGAGGGTTAGGGTTCTTTATTTTTGTGAAATTGAAATTTTTTGCATTCTGTTTAAATTGAGGGAATTTATTATAGGGTTACTGTTTGGTGGGTGTTTGGAGGGTGTTCGGTTGGTGTTTGGTGGGTGTTAGGTGGCGGACGGGCGGTGTTAGAGCAGCAGGGTGGTGGTTTTTGGTAGGTGTTAGAGGCTTAGAGCAGTAGGGTGGTGGTGTCTGGTGGGTATTAGAGCAGTAGGGTGGTGGTAGTAGACGGGTGGTGGCTACCGGAGATGGGGTGGTTGGAAGAAATGGATTTGAAAGAGAAGTGTATATGTATTTGTGTATTTGAGAAAAAATGACAGAAATGTGAGATGGTGTGTGAGAAAAGAAGAGTGTGAGTTTGTGTTATTCTAATATAATAAAGAAAATGAAAAGACGAAATACCCTTCCAACTAACGGTCAGCAAAATAAATGCCACGTCAACCATGCCACGTCAACAAAATAAATGGGCAACCTTAACCATTACACACAATAGACTGATTAGGCAATTCTTTGCATTGTTTAGTAAAATTAAAAGAAACATACACAACATTGAAAAACGTGACAAGTTCGTTACATTTTGAAACAATTATCCCTATTTATAAAGCTTTAACAAGTTTATGTGGAAATAGGTTTATAAAATGTTTATGGGCGGATGCCTCTTAAATAAACACTAAAATAGGCTTATTTTGGCGCGCTGATAAGCTCATAAGTCAAAACAAACACCACGTAAACAATTGTATTGGAAATGAAGTAATTCAATCTAAACACCCCTTAAAACCCTGGTAACTCAAAAAATTTATATTATTCGTTTTGCAGCTATTAGAATCAACAAAAATTGGGTATATATGGAATCATCCATATGCCAACCGTAACAACGCACATTATTTAGGTATATCCTCCTTTAATCTTCTCAATCACTTTTATTCGTATTTTTCTTGATTTTTTATATTAAATGAAATTGATTAATATTACAATTAGTGTTTGGATATGCTTATTCTATACATTACTAGTTACCTCTTGCGTCCTTCAGGCGGGGTGTGTTGACCGGTCAATGTTTTCGGTTATCAAAATTAGGCCTCACAATCATTTCTCATTATGTATATTTTTTATATTGTTTGATTGCTTAAAAATGCTATAATCATTTAACTACTTTCGAAATGCGCGCCAAACACTCTCTTAGCTACTCATAATGTAGGGTCGGTTATGGAACAGTGGCGGCGTGTTTCCAAAAGTAATTAATTCACTGTAAAAATGTTCGGAGTTAGGTTCGGTCACGTTTCTGGATGTTAGTGGATCTCTGCAGCTTTGGAAATCATATTAGGAGGTTTTGAGTGGAGTTGTGGACCGCGCTCTAGTTATGGACCGCACGAAATCATGAGTTTGCTGATTATGAGCCTGTTGTTAGGATTTAGGAAAGATTCTAATAACTAATACTGATTACTTAGGGATTGCTTATTTTCTCCGCTTCTGCCTAAATATAGCTACTTATAATCTGCTTAAATAGAAGTACCTAAGGAGATTGTGTTTGGATTTGTTTATTTTGTTAAAAAAATGCAATATGCGTGTGAAAAAAATTCATTTAAAAAGGTTTTAGGTCAAATATGATGTTAAACGAATAATCTTAGTTTCATGGCAAATAAGCATTTTGAAAATAAACGCTTTCTACCTGCTTATTTTTACCTCGTAATAAGCAGAAGCAGTTTGGATAACACAAAACTGCTTTTGCTTAAAATAAGCAGAAAAGGATAAAAAAAAATAAGCATTCCCAAACACCCCCATAATACTTAATTGCCGGAGAGAGAAAAGGTTTAGATTGTAGGCTCTCCTCCTTTTTCATTGTTGATTATAAAAAACCTTGTGTCTTTATTCATTTATTCATGATGTTGTTTGATGGTGGGACGTCATGCCTTTGTCAGTCATTCCACTTTATTATTATTCTATATTTTAGTGGCGTGTACAGAACACAACATCTGTACTATGGTTTAGTGTTCCTTATATCCTGTTTTCAGTTCCGACTTTATGTTGTCAATCATTTGCATATTTACACATATATGAAACGCGTGATGTTGGATGAACAGGATTCTGCAAAGTCCTTTATAATGTTTTTGGCGACGACATAGGGAAGGCTTGGCAGTGAGATGTGCATCACTTTTATTGATTGTTAGGTTAGTGACTTAGATCTGTTACTTGAAAATTTTATATATATTATGGACATAATATGGAACCATTAAGAACAAGTCACTTGATAGGGCTGGCCTTAAAAATACAGCTGACATAAATCATTTTATGTCTTAAAATGTTACTTGTGAGTTGTGACATTCTCATTGTAGTGAGATAAGCATCTTTGTCTATGTGGTGGTGTTTTGCTCTTTACTTAGGATCATATTCTGTGTTCTTTATCCTTGTTTGATTCTGACTGTCTGTGTGTATAATGTAACACCTGTTATTACTGCTACTTTGTCACATGTGATATCTACTTGCTGTTTTTTGAGATGGTGCCACAAAGATTAATGGGCTTTCTTTTTGGCTAGTTATGCAAGTTTGATCATCGTTTATTTTAACATGTAGTCTTAGTTTATGTGCCCGTAAGAATAGGCTATTTCCACATTATATTTTAAGAACGGATTTGTACATCAGGAGAGTGTGGCACTTGATGGCTACATGAAATATGCTAGTTACTTTAAGTGCCCTTGAACTGAAGATGTTCACAATTAATATGGAAATTGTATAGCATGATTGACATTATGTGGTGTGGAAAGTATAAAAGTTTGCCAAAAGGCTAACCAGAAACTACTGAAGCATAACAGTTCCTTTACCTAGAAACAAAATTCTGTTATGCCATTCTTTATGTTATTATCATAGATATTATACCCATATAGCATTAGCCTTCTTGAGCAGCTGGACTAGTTTGCCCTTGAGATGGAGTGTCATGATCTCATTTGGACCTCCAATTAGCTCCTGCCCTATATATACGGCTGGTACACTTGTCTTACGTCCTAATGCTTTCAACTCTTTCTCAAGTTGCTGCCCGTTAGGATGTTCATCAAGTTCGTAAACTGTGGGATTTGCCCCAAAGCTGTAAATCAGAGTCTTAATTGTGTGAGACATGCAGCAAGAACTTTTGCTAAAAATCACCACCGGCTTTTCAGCAACCAACCTTGTAACTGTGGCCATTATGTTAGAATGAAACTGAGATAATAGCTCAAAAGACTAGAAGTAGGTGGCTGGTAGATACGGTTGACTGGTTGAGCGATATGTTAGAAAGTGCTTGTTATGTGAACTTCAGCTGTACTTTGAAGAACTTGGAGCTCAAGTTGCAACTATATATAGAGGCTTGAGGACTTGAGGTGTTATCTGATATTGACGAGAGATGAAAGGTGCTATTCTTACAGAAGATGCTGACTGCTTCGAGATTATGAAAGTATATCATTGTCATGGGACACCTGGCAGTGTACATGTGATATTGGTGCATTAATTTAACACAGATGCGAAAATTCGAATGGATTTTTTAATACTCATGTGAGAATAAGTTAAAAGTTATAGGCATCTCAATCATGGATACAGGCTTTTCATATTTCTGTTTTATAAGTTATTACCTGAACTCTGTTTATTTTTCAGGCCTTCACATACATCTTTTTAAGCTAAAGTAAAATATTTTCATTCGATTTTTAGACTATTAATGGCATATTAATATCTTATTTGCATATATTATATTCCAGGCATCATATAAGTGGAGAAAGAAGCTTAGTTTATCCACCCTTGTAGCTTTTTGTTCCATATATCAATATTCCTAGTTTTTACCGAAATAAGCCGAAAGCTAATACAGTGAGGAAGATAGATGGAAATCTTTACTAGACCATTTGATTCTTAATTGCTATATATATTATAGTAGTTCTTCCTGTTCAGGCATCAGATGGATGGTTATCAATTTATATTGGATTAAAAGTGTGTAGATTTTAGGGTGGAACTTCTGTAAGCTCTTTTTATATAGAATAACAGAAGCTTTGCCTGTGAAACAAGTTTTATTTAATGCGTACACGCTTCTTTTATAGTGACATAATTCAGGAGTGCCTTGACACGCTTCTATTTGCTTCATCAAACGTCATGAACTTTACTGACCATTTTTGCTATTTTCAACTGACTTGAATAGATTTAGTGCATTTTTAGTTGTATTAAGTGTATCATAGGTATTGTGGTCTCTTGTTACTCTATATGTGGATTGTCAAGCTATAAATTGCTCATGCTCATGATAACTTTGTCAAAAAGCACTTTGCTGTTTTTATCTGTTCTGTAATTCTGAGGCCCAAAATGCACCTTCGGTGACATAAGAAAACTGTTAGTTTACATGCATGTTGATCATATGCGCATAAATTAAAACTTTATGTAAAATGCTAAGACTGCTTTTGCCTGTGGTCATAAAATTGTTTTTGTTTTACATTACAGTTTTTATTATCAATTGTTTGAGAAACTTATATACAACTTTGCTTGCCAACATGGCGAATGCGTCTCCCTTTTGGTGTAGCAATTAAGCAAGTTCAGTTTACTTTGATCCCTAGTTTTCCTCACATTTGTGGTTCTTAACTACACTAATGACTTGATATGTATCGCACACTTGTATTTTTTGGTGCATAGACCATGTCACTTCCTTAGGAAGATGGTTAATATTGACCAAGTTTTAGATAGTCAATTATACTAGAAATATGTCTTACCTGCTTCTTGTGTGGTTTTCTTTGGTGCAAAATGTTTTTTCTTTCTCTTGATATATTCTTCTTGTGTGATTTTTCAAAAAAGCTGTGCAATATGTGCTTCACTTTACATTTGCAAAACATGAAATGGAATTAAAGGCTGTGAGTTGGGTATTCTTAGTCCTCGCAATGGAAGTTGGCTAGCCTTTAATTCGGTTTGTAATATCAAAGTCATTGGCTTCATTTTATACACATAACCACAAAAGGACTGTGATAAAGTTTATCATAAAATTTCATATTGCAAAAGTTTCATATTACACAACCATAATAGTTATCTTGTATAAGAAACAGTGACTTATTTTTACGTCTTAAATCCATATGGCATTAGCCTTCTTCAGCAAGTCCACCAACTTGCCCTTGAGTTGCAAGCTCATGATCTCATTAGAGCCACCAACCAGCTCATTACCTATATATACCGCTGGTACACTTGGCCTGCAACCTAATTCCTTCAGCTCTCTCTCTATTTGCCGCCCGTTTGGGTGTTCATCTATCTCATATATTGTAGCATTTGCCCCAAAACTGCTTATCAGAGTCTTAATGGTATGACACATGCTGCAAGAGCTTTTGCTGAATATAACCACCGGCTTTTCAGCAACTAAATTGGTAACCAAGGCCATTAGCTTATTCTTAAACTTTTAATGATATATATTTTTGAAAGAAAAAAAAAGGAAGAAGGCGATTGCCAAAAGGAGAGATAGAAGAGAGTGTTCTATAGATAAATAAGCTTGTTATGTGAACGAAGACGCTGCTTTGAGGAAACAAGAACCCCCGGACAATATATAGAGGCTTTACGATGGGACGTTTTTCTTTAAAAGATACCTTATCTGATGCTGAAATTACTTACCACACTAATGACATGGTGCGCTTCATAGGCTGCATGTGTAAATTGTAATTGGTTTTTATAAGGATCTGAATAATCGGAGAAGGGAGAATATTATCTTTTTTACCCAAGATAGACTTTGATTTCAAATTTCTTTGTAAGATTCCGGGTGAACATACTGTAGACCGAAAGTTTAGTGACAAACTGAAGTGGGGATTTTGAAATAATAGATGCTTATTTAAAGATAATAAAACATGTGGGATCCGTACAAGCAGGAAGAAGATAGTAAATATCTCTTTTTCGCTTCTAGCAATGAACCATCTGTGCCGTCAGATTATTCTGAAGTATTTAGTCCTTGGTTCCTATGATTACATAGTTGTTGCACATTTACTAGCTCTCACTGAAGAAACCTCTCGAGGCACCATGATGCTCACTATTTGTCACACAAAATTAAACTTATGAGACTTTGCTTGTACTATATAATAAAGAGGACATAATGTGGATTTCCCTTAATTTTAAGAGTTTATCGACTGTTCTGTTAAGGAGCTATGAACTGCTTACACCTATAATGTCTTAAGCATGCATCTCTAAAACAAGGTTTTTTTTATGTCATTTTGTGGGCAATGTAAATTGATTACTTGTGATCTAGAAGTGCGCTGATGCCTATAGTATTTTGCTTTAGAGAAGTTATGACCTGACTTTGGTACCCGAGTAAGGGGGTGTTTACTTTTCTCTTAGTAGAGAGAAAAGTGGGCCCAAAACCTTTAATGACTCTTAATTGGGAGATGCTTTAAAGCTTGCCTCTCTCCAATAAGAGGCTAATATAGACCTTTATATATAACCACTTAATTTAGTAAACACCCGCTTGTAAGTTGAGTTAATCTGAATTTGTCATAGCCAAAGTAAAGTATTACTCTGTATTTTACAAGCCCAAGAGAAAGTAAGTAAGCAAGCTTGATGTGTTACTGGCCCTGCCAGTTTTAACATTGGTCAAGAAAGTTTCTTGCAGGGCCTTGCACTTGTAACANGATTATTGTTTGGTAGCAATGAGGTGACAAATACAACAGTTGAGGATCTGGTTCGCTAGTTTATTTCTATACCCAACATTAACCCTGTCTTCTGACTATAAAGCAATAAGACAATAAAGTCAATTACAGGTCTTCCTATTGCAGAATGCTTCTTCTGTCTACCTTAATATGATCTGGTAACTGCAAATGTTTTGGCACTCTAGTCTCCTATCTCACTGGTTGTCTGTTTTATCTGTAAATTCTGCATCTCTTTACTGAAATAAACTGGAAATGCTGAATCATTTTTTAACATGATATCATAACAGTTTTAGCTTGGGAACTAATACTAAGATTTTCCTAGGAAAAGAAATATCTGAGTTGAGAATTACAACACAATATATTGGGCTTAACCATATAATATATGCCAATGTTATGACACCTTTTTCTGCTATATCAAATTATTAATTGTATATAATGGGCCTGTTAGATAACAATGTATATGTTCCAAGTGTGGGGCTTATCTCTTGTAATCTTGTATTTCAGTTGCTTCTGGTTGCAAGTATGCCTATTGACTTTGATGAATGTAGTTAAGCTTGAGAGTGGAATGCCTATTGACTTTGATGAATGTAGTTAAGCTAGAGAGTGGCCTTAGCATGTGGATTAGTACTACAATATGATTGAAGTTTGATATATAGTAGCTGACAAATAATAACAAAATTGGATACAAAGGAGAGTTGCAACTCTTGGGAAACATGTATAGGATTCTCATTACTTATAAGAAATTAGTAAAATTACATGTCAAAGTTATCACGTAAGTATCATTGGACTTGAAACAGCATAAAAGCAGGCTCCAAACAATTCTTGTTGTCTCTAATGACTAGAGTGCGTCATACTGCTATTTGTAGTCGTGTTAACATAGTTCCAGTCTCTATAATAATGTAGGAACTCGGTAGTCTTGAATATGTTTGACTAAACCCATATAGCGTTAGCCTTGAGAAGCGATTGTACCAGCTGACCCTTCAGATGAAGACTCATTATTTCGTTGGCACCACCAATCAGTTTCTCTCCTATGAACACTGCTGGTACACTTGGTTTGCACCCTAATCCTCTGAGTTCCTTCTCTACCTGTTTCCCTTCTGGATGCTCATCTAGCTCATAAACTGTAGCATTTGCCCCAAAACTGCTTATCAGCGTCTTAATGGTGTAGCACATGCAGCAAGAACTTTTGCTGAATATAACCACAGGCCTCTTATTCACCAACGCTGTAACAATAGCCATCTCTGGAAGTTGTTAAATTTATTTCTTTAAAGAGAATGCTTAGAATTAGTGCAAGAAACAGTTGAAGGCAGGGTAGTTTTTGTTGTGAGTTGTGAGATTAGATCTTGCTAAGGCTATATATAGTGATAGGATTTGAAATAATTGGCGGTGATACCTAATTTTAGATGCTGAAAAGGAGATCAGATTCCTTTTCTCTGAACTATTGTCTTTGATTATCATTTATCAAACACAATAAATGATACGGAATTGCCGTACGTGTGGCATAATAGGTTGCTTATCTGTAGGTTGATATGCATGGCAAGAAATTACATTTTGAGAATGACATATTGGACCTTGTTGCATCCTTAAAAAATTCTCCTCAACTATTAGATGCCGGGTAGTTTGGTAATTATATATGTGAACATAAGTATATTTGTCAACTGTAAAGTCTCAGAGCTTTCTGATATCTCTTTTTCTGCTTAGATGAGGAAAATGCTTATCCAATTGGCAGCCACCTCAACCTCCCACTCCCAAAAGAAAGAGACGAAAAAAAGGTTGCAATAGCCATTGGAATGATGATAAAAGTAAGCATTTGAACAAAAGTCTGAGCAAGGCAAATCCGTACAGGTATTTACTATCTTTACTTTTGTTATTTGACTCGCCGTTAAGAATTGTAATCCTCGTCAATCACTTGATTTGTGTTTGGCATTGTGCACAACATGTTATTTATACCAAGGTGATATTAGTTTTATATAGATGTTAGGACTCAGTAATATGTTATCGATTGTAGTATTTGTGCTCTTTAAGAAGAAGGATTTACCAGAAGAGGGTGCTGCTTAGAAAACTTTTTTTTTTTTTTGGTAACCATGATTTCCGACTTTTTGGCCGACTAATCCACGGGGTTTGAACCCAAAGGTAAGAACTTGTACAAATTCAGGCGGACAGTTTGTATGGAGTGCATACAGAAGTTCAATTTTCAGCTCATGAATATCTGTGTAACTAAATACATCGTGAATCACATTTATCTCTCCATGTATGTGTTGTGTGTGCATAAGTATATACAAACATAAAAATAATCATACACGCAAAAATCTATTTATTTTTGTGATTTGGATGTTCTTGGTCACCTTTCACGTGTTGAAACAATGTAGTGGAAATTCGTCCCCCCTTTCTCTCTCCGCCCATATCCTCTTTGTCTTTGGTGATAAAGAAGAAGTTGTACAGTTGAGTACGTACGAATCTGGGTATTAGATGCTGTGATCTAAATACAGCTTTGAGAAAGTAATTATAATGGTCTGCCATGTGGCTAGAGGAGCTTTTTCATAACTGGCTCTAAACAAAGTGAAGGGTCATTTGTGAATGTTGCTTGATTACCACGTGACTATGTGCCTATCGGACAGCTTATATATATGTTGATAAGCTTATTCTTCAATATATTTGGGTATACCTGTTTCAAGAGACCTGCATTAGAAGACAAGAAGTTTAATATATATTCATATTTATAGACTATGTTCAACTACTGGGCACTATGTTATATTAAGAGTGAATTAGACTTCTAATCGTTGTAGTTAGGGAGAAAAAAAAAGTTCAGCAATATATTAATAATTTTTTTGTCTTTGACAGAAAATTTAACAAAACTATCATGGTTATTGTTGCAGTAAATTGACAAGTTCATTGATTGAAAGAACAATAAATTGCAAGCCTAGGTGGGATATCATTTCTTGGTGTTTTCACAAGTACTATGACTGTTCTGCAATAATGTGACAAATACGGTGTTTGAAACTCCGAGTCTCTCGTTATACAAACCAAATTTGTTTCTTTGGCCCATAGCTCTCCTGAAGGTAATAGTTTGTGTTCATACTGAAATGGCTTCTTCAGTCAACCTTAAGGTCGTGTCTTAACTGCAAATGTTTTAGGCTTTTAGCTTCATATTCTGGTATCTCACCCGTATTCTGTTATTTCTTTATAATATGCATCTCCTTTGCTGAATGAAACTAGAAATGCTGAAATAGTTTTGGACTTGGTTTTATATTGGATTTTATTTTGCATCAAATGGAAGGATGGCCTAGGATAAGAAATAGTTGGTTTTAGGATAAGAAACATATATACCAGTGTTAGACACCCTTCTTTTACTACTCCGTTTATCAGTTGCATCAGTACATTACCACTTTGTCCTCTAAAATGATCTTTCACTTGGAGCATATATATTTTTCTCGAGTTCTTGGGACTTAAGTTACCAACCAGGTTAGGTATCTAATCTTTTCAATCCTACATGCGGGCAGCATCATTATAGAGGTGTATGGATTTAAATTGCAAGTGATGCAAGGGAATGATATGGGTAGTTTCTTAGAGTTCAATTGATCTATAACTCCATTCACGTTTTGTTGTCTCATTCCTGGATATCACACGCTGTGTTTTGGTCTAATATGTCAGTCCATTTTAGGTTAACTTAACTGTTAACTTTTTTTTTTTTGGGTGTTGCACTGCCGGGAGCAGGGAATTCGTCTCAATCAATTAGCAAACCAAATGATATAAGGGACCAGTATAGAGAAAGATTAGATTTAATGGTTCAGATAACCCTCATCCTATCATTTCTAAATTTCAATATGTCTATTCATTATATTATGCGATTATGAGCAGTAAGATACTCTTTTTAACTGACGTAATTCTGTAGTAAAAGGTGCAATATGATTACATCACCATTATACCTTACCATGGGATTCATGCTAAGTTAGACATACATTAACATCTGAAGCTGTGTCTTAAAACTTATTTTTTAGTTTATTTTAAGCCGTTTAGGCTGGTGGTAGTGTTGGTTACTTAGTAGCCCAGGTTAAAATATGGGGCTCATAATTTCTTGCCTGCAATGTGTTTGTAACAAACATGGTCAAGTATATCTTTCTTTGTAATTTACTAATGGATTTCCATCTTCATTTAGCTCTTCGATTTCATGTATCTCTCTACAGCAAAAACTCTCACCATATTACCAGCAAGTCATTATGTGTTACCAGACTAAGTTCTTTATTAGTTACTACTAATATTAATTAGCTACCCCAAGTTCAACTCTTCTGCTGTATAAAGCTGGTCCCTCATTATCTGTAGATTATGTTCTCAGACATACAAATAAATGCGCACACCTAATACTCTAATAGTATCCATCAGTTCTCCTTTGTATTTCTATTATTCAAATTTTCCTCTAGGGTTGCTAGCTTTCGGAATCCTATTGTTCTTTATGCTTACCTTAAGTTCATGGACATGAGAATGCTGCTGGTATGGCTAGCAATAGTACATATTTATCATTCAATCGACATAATTTTAACAAGTTTTTTAAAATCTTCAAAACAGTCACCTAAAGATTAAATGACTCAAGTACACAGGACACTTGTTTAACTGAATCATGGGCTATTAAGAAGAATCATTGGCCCATCATGGTTGCCCATACCCGTACATATCTTTATGAAATGACAAAAGCTTCATCACTTTATGTTATTCTTTAACAGTAGTTGTCATCCAGAATAATAAAAGAAAAGCTTTTATAGGAAGGATTCTACTGGATAGTGACTACAGACATACATGTTCAAAAGTTAGTAATAAACTCCAAAGTTTCCAAAATTTACTCTATGATGAACCCGTTAAAAGGAAATCATATATACTTCTTCCTACCGGAAGTTACGGCTGGTGGTAGAATAATATAATATGTGGTATGCATTTATTAAGATGATGGTAGCTCTTTTAGCTTGAATACCTGCTAATTCTTATATTATGTGGCTTGTATGAAATATACTAGAGACAGTGGCAGAAAAGTGGAAAGGAATAAGATAAATTCTTATCTTTTACCCCTCGACAATAATACATCCACTCAAATATGTAGCCAGAAATGAAGAACCGAAGGATCTCATGGACACAAGTTAGCAAAAGGTACATGGTGAATCCCCCCACTTCTGAAAAAATTGGTTACTATGAATAAGTTTGTTTTTTTGAAACTGATTTAGATTATCCGTAAGTACTTACGTAAAAATCCCTCTAAAAGTCGATTATAAGTGATTTATTTGTTGCTTCTCAGAATTTTTTCTGCTTAAAAAGTATCTCTCTAATAAATTAGAGCACCCCCTTCTTGCCTCTCACAAATCAAAAACATAAAACGGTTACTATTTGATGCAATGAACAAGCACACGATTTTCTTTTCCCTAAAAATATGAGATTATGCGAGACTGTTAAGTCCTTTGTCTTTCGCGAGGAGGGCATTATGGGTCGGAAGCAATTCCATGTAAACTTAATTTTAGCACCATTTGGTCATTCATAAGCCAAAAAAGCAAGAGCACTCTCCCTATAAACACAAATATATAAAGGAACTTATACTTTCCATATATCTTATGTTTTATATTCTTCCTTTTTTCCTTATTTGTCCAATGAGCATTATATATAAGGACTGACGAGGCTTTAAGCTCTACCATTAAAAGCTTACAAGTCCTTAATTCATCACATAACTAGTTTCCTTACTGATGTATTTTCAGTATATTAGATATTTTATGATTGAATTGGGTAACAGGTGATCTTCACCACGTGTTTATATTTAATCTGATTAGTATCGAGATAGTACTCTAGTAACTTGGTGTGCAATTCCCACAATTCATAAACTCTATCACGATGCAGATTTATAGCATGCCTTTAGACGAGTAGGCTGTAATCCTACCACTTCAGCAGTGTTTACAGGCGGTATATGTATAGGCTTAGCTAAAATTATCATTCCCTTTCATGTTAATGGATCTTGGAAACACATGCTCATTGAAGCAAGAACTATATGGTTTTAGCTAGAAACGCTCTGAAAAAATATGTTTAGTTAATAACATCGTAAAAGTATAAGAATTTAACAGACATGACTACTAACAACTGGCCTCAGGCTTTTGAGCTATCTTGACTGGTACATACATGCCTGGCCACACATTGTAGTGATTAACGCGTGCAGAAGAGTTTTTACGATCTACAATATTAAGATATTCGGTTGTACAACAAAGCAGAATAAAGAACCAAAAGACGATGATCTGACACAAATTTACAATGAACTTATCGTCCTGTCAACATGACAACTGAACAACTCTGCCCTTACCACTACCACAAGTTACAGTTAATAAAAGTGATGCTTTTATAACTTGTGACTAAAAATAATATGTAGCTAATCATTTCAGTTCTAGTTGAATTGGTGTTGTTGAACATCATCATGAGTTTTAATTTTATTTTATTTGTTTCTTTCTCTTTGAAGCATACTAATATCTGTGTGTTTCAACTTTCAACAAACCTAAGTAATTGTATTTCAATATTAATCTACCCTTATGGACATGTATTATAAGGTTGATACAAGACATATTGGAAATCGCTTATTAAGGATAGATACATAGGTAGATTGTTCTTGTGTGAACAAGTCTACGTGTGAGAGACGCAAATATAATTTGCACAAAAAACATGCCTCTAGAAACTAGAATCCTTAAGTATGCATATATTGGTCTATAAACTGCTACGCTTTTATCTGGTCATCCGTGAGATTAATATGTGCAAGTTCTGTTAATAATTCAATTAAGAAATTAAAAATTAAAAACTAACTTTTTTTTTAGTTTGAGTCCTTGGTATTTCATTCAGTTCAGAGTCAGTGAGCATGAAACTAAGTGAACAAACTCTCACGCTCACAAGATTCGCATGTACAAAAGAGTGTAAGCAAGTTGGTGGCGCAATATAAAGAATCGCAGCCCACCTGTCCCACCGAAAGCAATCTCATTCCCAATCTTTTTACCCTGAGAATATATATAAATTGATTAAAGGAATCTGTTTGAAACAATATTGACCAGCCCTTTTGAACTTTCAGCTTTTTGGTATACTGCTCAGTATTCAGGCCCGTAGAATGTGAAGGACTTTAACCCACGGTCTTGAGCTTGCACACGTTGCTAAAACATATTAAGTTAGTAGTTAATCATGATTTGGAACATTTAATCAAATCATATGTTAAAACTACGAATATATGTGTTCAACTTGTTCCCATTTTGTGGACGAAAAGAGTATCCATCTTTCAAAGATACCTTTAGTAGTTTTCAAGCATCTAAGGAAAGCACATCATCTTTTGAATTTTCTTGTGTGTAGAAAACGAGTCCAGCTTTACTGATTATGTATAAATAGAAGTAACACGAAAGCATTTAACTTCAAGCAAATCACATTTCCCTCTCAATCTTCTTCCCCAACCATCAGATCACAATCTAAATATCGGATTTTGATCCAAAGGTTTTGAGATGGAAAAGATTCAAGCATTGACATCAGAGAACGGAGTTGTGATTTTCACCAAAAGCACATGTTGCTTGTGCTATGCTGTAACCATTCTCTTCCGAGAACTTGGGGTGAACCCTGTAGTTTATGAAATTGACCAAGATCCCAAAGGAAGGGAGATGGAGAAGGCTCTTACCAAACAAGGGTGCAACTCGCCCCCTGTGCCAGCTGTATACATAGGCGGCAAGCCTGTGGGGTCCACGAATGAGGTTATGACTCTCCACCTAAGTGGCTCCCTCATTCCACTCCTGAAACCGTATCAGTCACTGTCCTAAATAAATTCCAAAGTCTGGATTTGTGGCTCAATTATCAGAAGAAATAATGTTGGCTCGACACTGATGAGCAGTAGTACTCTATTCAACTAGACTATGTAGTCTGTGTTATGTATTATTAGTACATTAGTATATTTTTATTAGAAAGATTGGCGTTTAGGCAATTATTATTATCAATAGCTTTTAGATTATGAATGTAGCTTATTTGATCTGTTCACATGTGTTTGATGAAAACGCATGGTTATCGTTCGGATGAATGTGATTATATGTTATTAAGTGTTATCAATCTCGTATCAAGAACATGAACATGTGAGTCTTAGTTTTCTGAATCTTCCAAAACTATGGGAGGGTTTGAATTCACAACCTCCAACATGGTAATCATTTGATGGTTAAAATATGAAGCAGTTTTGATTCTTTCAGAATCTTTGATGTCTATACAAAATCGTCAAATTCGTACAAAAAAGAACATGAAAAAACGAGAAAGAAAAGTGCGGGTGGACATCTGGCTGATTAATTTAACTTCTGAAAATCCTGAACTCTCATTTTCAAAAAAGGTTTCAGAAGATATATGCTCTACTTTATTATAAAGAAAGGTATTGCATGCTCTAGTCTTTCATTTTCGCCCGCTCTTATTTATTTATTCGTATATTAATCTCTTGTATGTTTTTTTTCCAGATTCCAAATTTCATAAAGTTACTAAAAGAGGAGATTGCACGGGTAAATGGAATTACTGGTATGCTAGCTGAGTAGCTTCTTCATTAAACTTGCTTTGATTTCTTCCAATCCGCATATTCCCCTTCTAATAAAGTTGCATACTTGCATACATGAAATACAAGCTTGCCAGTAGATATGTATGTAAAGTGTTGGAATTAAACAAAGCATAAAAGAGTATTGGCTACTATTCCTGTGACTGTCAAACATTTAGGGTTGCACCTTAACTCCCGTGTGCCACTTGGCTTAGACGAGATAACCATTCTTTGTTTGTTTTCTGCAATGCAAAAATAAATAAAAATGAAGCTGGCAAGAATTCGTGAATTTGATGGTTAGTTTCTTGCATGCTGTTCTTTTTTGCAATTCTAAAGAATATTATGTTGGTCAAAACGTCCAATATTCCCTACCAAGTACAATAGTTAAAGATGCTATGTAGTCGAACAAGATAAAGGGTTAGCTTGGGGATTGGGGAATCCCCAAACCGCAAATGCTGATAGTGAACATGTACTGTCAACTTGTTTGTAAAAATACCCACGAATCTGGTGAGATGGCAAAAGTAACCGGCTTGGCACATTTAGAATTTATTACGGTGTTCCATTAGTTTCTCATATATTAGAAACAAATATACAAACTTTTGTGTATTACATTTTTTAAATACTTGGAAAAGCACACCTACACGATGAGAGTTTAAGACATGTTCAGTTGTTTGCCCAATGTAACAATGACTATGCACAGTACGTGCGTATTTTGTTGTGTACAAAGAAAATAAAAGTTAACGTGTAAAAGTAGTACAAATACTTTTCTTGTTGTAATGATAGTTCATACCTCATTCCTAGGTTTAGAAAACTTGGGTCCACCATTGTTGGCACAGGTCTCATATAGTTCGGGGTTTTAGTTTGAACCTTGTTGATTATTATTTTTATTTTTCTGTTTTCTTTGGGATAAAATAGAATATAGCTTTTGATCCCGAAGAAAATCTCCTGGGTCCGCCGCCGATTGTTGGGGTAACCCCTACTAGATTTCGCATGGTATTTGTATTCGATCTTAAGATACCTTTCACTGATTGTTGTTATTTGGAAGTATCTTCACATCTGGAATGGTAATAAACAGGAAATTTTTATGTTTGCTATTTTTTTCATCTACAAATGCAGGTAAATCAACCATAAGAACAACGTTTGTCACAAAGAATAAGTTTTTTAGCTTATAAAAGTTGCAAATGGCATATAGGATCCGTTGCTTCTTGATGCCATTACAACAGTCTCAGAAATTATTTAAAAGTTTTAATCCTATTGTTAATTGCATCTTATCTATATTTTTTGTATTTATCTTCTACTTGTGTTGTGGATAAATATAAAATATTACCTAATAAGAAAATAATCTTTTTTTTAAATATCTTATCTATATTTTTTGTATTTATCTTCTACTTGTGTTATGGATAAATATAAAATGTTACTTAATAAGAAAATAATATTTTTTTTTTAAATAAAATTATTACTAAATAAGGTATGGTTCCAATTTTTTTGAAATGAAAAATTCCCAATAGGGGTTTTGTTTTATTATATAAAAGATTTCTTTTTCAATTTCAAATTGTTGACTGGAATGGGGCATTTCAAGTGAGGAAGTGAGACGCTCTGATGACATTGTGATTTAATTTATGTGTTGTGAGACATTTTAGCTGCGTATGGGGTTGGTTATACCTTTATTCTACAGAAGGATAACAATTGTATGCCTCCAAGGCGATTGACATGCCAAAACCTATGATTAACTTGTATGTATACTTCATTCAACATTTGACACATGTTTTCGCCATTTCTCACTCTTTATGTTTACCATTGATCTTGAAAAAATGCCTCAAATCTCTTTATTAGGCATATAATTTGGCGCACAAATTTGTCATCCTAATCATTTTCCTTTACTNCTTTTAAACCACGGTTTCCGACCTTTTGTCAGACTAATCCACATGGTTTGAACCCACTGCCACACGGATTCTAACCAGGTAAAGGCCTCTCTTTTCACTTCAGGGTTGTTTGCATTTAGCTGGAATTGAATCTCTGACCTCACACATTTTAATAGTATTAGTCACAAGACTTTTACCACTAGCCACCTTTGAGTGGTTAGCTTTATGAGTTTGGTGCAACTCATGTGGGATTCTTATGTAGCTATCGTAATATGAGAAAGTGTGTTGATTGAAAAGATTCCCCTTAAGATAGAAGGAAATGGTTACAAATTTATAACATAATAACTATCATGTATCTAACATATGCTCATATCAAATATCAAATATCCAAAAAGCATCTTAAATTTGAGAAAATATTCTTCAAGATTGCAAAAGAATGAACCATAGTAAATGACAAAAATGTAACTATTCTTGTTGTCTTTTAAGATATACTCTTACTGCTTAAAATATCTTAATTTAATGCAAACAACTTATATTGTTTTAGCTATATTTTCACAATCGTATCACTTTAAAATCATTTGTTAAACTACCAGTGAATACCCCGTACAAAAAAGCATCATAATAAAATCATTTGAGAACATATTCTTGAAGATTGTGAAAGAATGAACCATAGTAAATGACAAAATGCAACTATTCTTGTTGTCTTTAACATATACTCTTCCCGTTTAAAATATCCTAATTTAGTGCAAACAACTTAGGGCCCGTTTGGTTTGTTAGTGGGTTTAGAATCGGATTTGAATTTGGATTGGTTTGAAAGAATAGGAGGAGAGAAAAAATGATTGATTGATTTAAATGATATTTGTTTTAAAATTTAAAATATATATTAAAATTGAAATTATTAATTTTAAAATATAAAATAAATATATTATAATGGGTTGGGACTAGTAGAAAAGAGTAGAAGACAAAAAAAAAATAACAAAAGTCACCCTATTTGAGTGGAATGGATTTATGGGTATCATCTTAACTTTTCATTCCATTGTGGCGGGCCTCTAATGAACCAAACAACAAAATACATCACTCATTTCATTCTTTCATTCCACACCCTTTAACCAAACGGGCCCTTATATTGTTTTAGCTATATTTTCACAATCTTATCATTTTAAAATCATTTGTTAAACTGCCAGTGATAATTCCCCATGCAAAAAGCATCATAATAAAATCATTCAAGAACATATTCTTCAAGATTGCTAAAGAATGAACCATAATAAATGACAAAATGCAACTATTCTTGTTGTCTTTTAATACTCTTGCGGTTTAAAATATCTTAATTTAATACAAACAACTTATCGTTTCCGTAAATATTTTAGTTATATTTTCACAATCGTATCATTTTAAGATCATTTGTTAAACTACTAGTGATAACACGTACAAGTTTTTTACTTAAATTTTTTATTATGATTTTATCGATTAATATTTATCATCTTTTGAAACTAATATTAATTAGTAGTTTTCTAAATGTATTTATTTTCATATCATAATAAAATGTATTTTCATTTTTATATTTATTTTTTCGTTAATAGTGTTTTAGCTGTATTAGATTTCTTAATCTCGTACATACTTTTCTATTAAATAATGTAAAATATTTTATACTCATATAGTTATAATACTCGTGTACGCATGAGTTTTTACATAAAGTTTTCATTATGTATCAATATCGAGTAATATCCGTGCTTTAAGTCTAATATATTTATTTTTCCGGTAATAATAATTTTAGTAGTATTTAATTTTTAAACATGTGTATACATGGGTTAAAAAAAATGTCGGATATCCATACTTAAACTCATAAAGAGAAATAATATGAGTCGTTTATATATGTACAATTTTGTGTATTCACTTAAATATCACAGTAACTTATAGTTTATATATATATATATATATATATATATATATATATATATATATATATATATATATATATATATATATATATATATATATATATATATATATATATAATCTCGTGCATATACACTAATTTAATCTATAATTGTATAAATATTTATAAATATATTAAAGTTAAGGGGTATCTGTTAAATTTAAAAGGTTGATTAAAAATTTAGAAATTAATACGTTTATAATTTATTTAAGATTTAACAAATAAGTTTTATTTATTAACTTTTTTTTTAACACAATGACACCTATATTTTTATACTTATTTTTGTCACTAGTGATTTTTTTTCCCCTTCTAACTTGATAAAAGGGAGTTTAATTTTGACTTTCAATTGATTGATAATAATGTTCTATTTTCAAATGGAGTTCTCTCATTAATCCAATTTCAATTGATTCAACATTCATTTAGCTCTTTTTGGAAAACTCTTATTATAAAAGAGATAATACAACTCATAAACATAAGTGGCTCATTTATTTTTTTTATTGTTTTATTTTTTATATATTGGATGATCCTTTAGATTTTACACTTGTAAACCACCTACTATTTCAAATAATATCTCGCAAATGTTTCGGACATCACTTCAAGGTTGATAGTGTTAAGGCAAAACCGCTAAAGTTTCGTATGATGAGTGGTCAATTTATAACGAGATACTGAAAAATGAACTTAATCACTACAATCTATATAACTTTAAAAGTGCAGTTTTGGTGAAGAACATTGGTATGCAATAATCGTTCTTGGCAAGGATTGCACTTGCATTTTCAGGATGTAAATGTTTTTATGCCAGTGGTGATAGTTACACCCCTAAGTCTTTCAAAAGGGTTGTGTTTACACTTTTAAAATTATAAACATTGCGTCAACAATTTAGCCAAACAATGAAGTTTTTTGCAACTACTTTAAATTTAATATACATTATATTGTCTCATTTTTGTATAACAATCATCGTTGTTGTGAACAGGTACAAAATTTGCAGCCAGTCGGTTGCAAATTTTCTAAGACCAGGTGTAATGGTGACCGCAAACACAACCGCCAACTCAGCGCCACATTAGTTTCTCTCTCCATCACCACATCACATCCAACATAGTGTGATAGGATAACCAACTTCACTACCTAGACTTACTACACTCAAGCAACTTTATACATAACAATATACTCACTCCAGTGACCAACATCTCTCAGACCAACGCGTCCATAGGAGGGTAACACCGACGTGTCGATGGAGGTGACAAACACAAGCGTCGAGGCCTATCGCACCCGGTTAAGGGCAAACACAGTCGGCCCATGTGGCATCGAACAATACTGACATTTTGAATACACAATCCATTGTGGGTTGCCACCACATCAGTTTATATAATATCCGTATCTCTCTGAACAAATTCGTGTTTATACGGAAGAAACTATTTTTGTAATGGTGTTTATAAGAAGAGTTTTGCTACACCCTCCTACCATTTCATAATACAAATAACACACACAACAATATTATATAGTTTTTTCTCACGCACTCTCTCTCTCTGCATCCATACCATCAGTTCTGACAAGTATCAGCATCCTGTGAGTAGACACATTTGTAGGAGGCTTTTGTAGGAATGTTTAGCATTTCTCACAATATTATATAGTTTTTCTCACTCATTTTTTCTCTGCATCCATACCATCAGTTCTGACAAGTATCAGCATCCTGTAAGTAGGCACATTTGTAGGAGGCTTTTGTAGGAATGTTTAGCATTTCTCATTTAAGAAACCATCAATTCTCAACTTTATATGTCTTATTTATTTATTTTATGTGCAAATGTTGGGCCTATCAATAGTTAAAGATAAAAAAAATTAAGACGATAGAGTCTAAATGAGATTTTTTAATAGATATTAAAAAA